>PVKH010000361.1:0-39594 GCA_004027955.1 Chaetophractus vellerosus
GCATTAACCAAAATTTGGCCAGAAAAACAGAAACCACTCTATATATTCCTACTTTAAAGAACTTAATATAGGCATCACTGGCTTGCACAGAGGCCTGAATACAAAATTAGTAGGGCCCAAAGTAAAATGAAAATATGGAACTTGTTGTTCAAAAATTATTAAGAAGTTCAAGATGGCAACAATCGACTATTAAACACAGCATGGGGTCCTTCTAAATACAGGCCCCTCAGTAATTGCCTAAGTCACCCACCCATGAAGCCTATGAAGCTGTCCCTGCTTGTGCAACCATTAGAAGAGATTTCAGCCTAATGCACCAAAGTGGGTGGTTCTTAAGAGCTCTTTGGAAGGTGCTCCAAATATCCAGAATCTCTGGTGCCCTCTTTACAACAATGAAATGGGTAGTACTTCAGACTCTTTAGGAAGCTGCTGTGAATCACATTTGTCCAGGTGTTGAACTGCTCTGAGCACTCTCCAGAGAATCATGGCTTCTTTCCACCTTTCAAATTTGTAAGTGCCTCTCTTTAGCAAACCCAAACCACAAACTACTTGAGAAAGGAGATTTGGGGAAATTTATCTCCTGATTTCTCTGTGAACAGAGATCTTTGGAAGGGAGGCAGGGATTCTGGCACACCTGAAGTCACAATAGATAACCCAGCATACCTAGACTGAGGCTTTTTATACTTAAAAGCTAATACTTTTGGAGTCTAATTTGATAGCTTTTCTCCTCAAGCACTGGTGACTTTTGTCTAGAAAATGAGGATAAGATGGGGTACTGAGATGAGGTCAGGAGGAGCCCTGATCTTCTCTTATACCTTAGGAATATAAAGTGAAGATATTCATTGATGGGAACTCTCCTTGCATCAGTTAATATGATCTTGCCACAAAACGAAAGGAGAAGGAGAAAGAGGAGAAGGAAGAAGCAAGGAAGAAAGGAAAGGTGAAGGGGGTAAAAGAAAAAAGGAAGTGGAAAAGGAAGAAAAGAATTAAGCCAAGAAGCATTTGAAGAAGAGAAAGGAGAACCCAGAGCATGCATTATCCAGAAAACTAAGATGAGATGGAATGACTTTTTTCTTGTAATTAAGTGTTATAAATAAGAGGAAAAGAGCACTCGTTATTTGTAGGGAAGTTGCTTCTCTACTAAAGTCAGTGGATAAGGCTGGGAAGCTCTCATCATTTTACCTTTTTACTTAATACTTTAGGGAAATGCATGTAATTTCTAGCCTCCTTAGAAATTTTTTAAAAAAATATTTGGTTGTAGGGAAATGTCTGAAATTCTTTTGCCAGTAGTGAAAATTGGGTAGCTCAGAGTAGAATTATCCCTGTCAAGAATTAATGATCTGGCATCCTAGGTCACCTGTGTTTATGTAAAGATGTCTTGTGATATTAGCACAGTCTTAGCTACAGTGAGGTGCCAAAGCTAATGAGAGCAGAGAAATTCTTTTCTCCCCCCTGTTTTATACATTCCTCTTTTGGCGCTGAGTCCCTTTGATCTTGGTTGGTTATTTTTTCCTACCATATTTTCTTTTGTTCAATACAGAACTATTAACTCCATCAGATTTTTGGTTTCTCGGTACATTTTTTGTGAAATAATTTTACAGTTAATAATTTTCCAGTTCTTAGAGGATCAGTCACACAAAAGCTACTCACTGTAAATGCATTCAATTTCTATTGCTACATATAGGTTTAATGACCTGGTGCCATGTTTAATAATACTAGTCATATAATGAAGGTTTACAGATAGAATGGACTACAGAGTTCAGGTACTTTTTTGATATTTAATGGCTGTATGCCCATGACAGCAAATATACAAATGAAAAATATAAAATTTTAGTCAGTTATCCAGATGTTTTATCTATGAAGCCAAACATCTGGAGATACGGAAACATCTGGATGACTGATTGGACTTTTCACTTCATCCAGCTGTTTTGGCAACGTGCAAGCACGGACCAAATCTCATTTGTCTATTTCAATAGCAATGATAAGTTGCAATAAGAATCCTGCTGTTCAGCAATATTAAGGAGTAATATAAATAAAATCACCCCAAAGTGAATAGTTCTTTGTTTTAAAATTGTATTTAAGCTATTGAATTACATTCTTATATGTGAATCAGGATTACTTTAAAACCAAAGTAATTGAACTATAACATGTAAATGGAGCTGTGGTATTTAAAATACTGGTTCACAAAACATTTCATAATCATTAGGAATTAATCTTGGCTTATTTTGGATTGAAACTCAGATGGATACATGGATTTTATGTGTCTTATGGAAGATAAAATTTAGAAAAGGGTTAAGTTTTAAACCACTTGTTTGGCTTCATATATTAATAATATCCAGTAAAAAATAGATGACTACAATGCCAAAGGGCACAATCCAATGTCATGCAAGCAAAAGCCCTCTGGAAAAGTGGATGGATAAAAGAACTGGAGTAGGAAGAGACCATAATTACAGAAACACTGCCATTTACTAGCTGTGCCACATAGGCAAGTGATTGAAGCTTTTTGAGCCTCACCTTCTTCATCTATAACTCACAGATGAATATGTTGGAATTAAATAAAAGGATGCAAGTGAAATGACTTTGCCCTGTCCTTGCATATGGTAGACGTTCACTGAGTGCCAGTTTTCCTTCACCACAGAAAGCACTATAGGAATCAGTCTTGATCCAACATTCCTGTGTGAACATAACTCACTCTGTTTAAAATTATGATTGATAGTGCCATTTTAGAGGAGATAATTTTGCATCTTAAAGGAACTGAGTACTAACACATGTTAAATAATGTTGAATATGTACTAAATAAGTTAAAAATAAATTATATGAAGGATTTTCAAAAGAATTTATCATTTTTGTCTTTTACACATTCTTGGAAAATAGAAAGAGGCATATCTGTAAGGCCAGTCATATTTAACATGGAAGAAATAAAGATATTGAAATATTGTTAAAAAGCCATTTCAGAGAAAGAACTAGTACAAGAAAGGTCAATGCTTTCCCTAGACCTTACTGAAACTGAGTAAAGCAGATATGAAAAATCTCACTGACCAACTGGGTATGAAATAGCCAAATCTCAAAAAGCAAGCTGCTAGCCTAGCAACAAATGCTATTCTATAAGTTGCCTTTTCATAGATGTAAAATTTAGTTTTTAAGTTATTTTTGATCCCCCAAAAACAATCAACTTTAGTGTGCTGGCATTCCTTTGAAGGTTCGTATTTGTAGAATCCAGTCATGTTGTAAATGGCAGGTGGTGTTAGAATATACTGCTGCCTTTTCTATCAGAAGAAAAGGGTAAAAAAAATCAATCAAATTACTGACTTCCAAGTTTTTGAGATTTCCTCAATAATCCTTTTTAATACATAATTTATCATTCTGTGTTATTGGCACAGAAATAAAGATGAGTAAATATAGATGTTCTTTATTTTGTGTCTTTTAAACCTATATGCAATTTGATTAGTATATATCAAGTAGTATTGTGACAGGATTTGTAGGGTAGTTTATTACCTTAATATAACTAATTTTGTAAATCTTAAACTTATTTGTTTAGCAAATAATCTTCACCTACTATTTTGGGGGGCATTTGTATAGATTTTTTTCTGTAACTTTATCTTAAAATAACGTAACCTCTAATGAAGTTGCTAATTACAAGTGTAAGCCACAAATTGGCTTTATATTTAAAAGTGGTATATTGCTAAACCACAGAGAAATGAAAAATCTAAAAATATCTGCACAAAAGAAGCACTTAAGGAAATAATTGCACATCTTATTTGTACAATAAATGTTTGTGGAAAGAACAATTACTGCTTTTTCTCTAGCAAACAGTATGTTTCAGATGCTAACCTAAGCATTTTAGAACACATTTATTTATAATAATAATCCTATAAGGTAATTACAATTGTTGTCCTCATTTTTTCAAGTGAGGAAACTGATATATGGAGAGGTTAAAAAACTTGCCCAACATTATACAGCTAGTAATTAGCTGTGACAAGCTACCTACCCAGGCAGCCTGCCTTTGGTGTCTGGGCTTTTAACCAGTACTGCATACACTGCCTAACTAAACTAACTGTTTAAAAATCATTTTAAAACATTGACTGGGTCCTTTTAGGCTTTCCAACAAAAATACAGTTAACGATAACTTTGTTCTAAAAATGACTTGTTTCCCCAGAATACAAAGCCACAAGCTGTTGTATGCAATAATTCTTTGTAACTAACAGCTGCTCTGCTTTGTGCAACTTCTCATAAGCATGCCAAAAAGTTAATATCAATTACAATTAAGGAGGAAAATTATTTTGGGTAACATAACATTTGACAAGAGCTTTGTAAATAAATCATTGCCAAATAACTAACATATTAACACTTTGCTAAAACTTTTCATTTTTTCTGTGCTGACTTTTCAAAAAGGTATAAACTGTGAATTGGAAGTTGATGAATGTTGGTCCCAGCCCTGTCTAAATGGTGCCACTTGTCAGGAGGCACTGGCGGCCTATTTCTGTGACTGTGCCCCTGGATTTCTTGGTGATCATTGTGAACTTAACATTGATGAGTGCGCCAGCCAGCCATGTCTCCACGGAGGGCTATGCATGGATGGAGACAACAGGTATGTCTATTACATTTGGGTGAATGGCTTAGAGAGAACCCATTAACCAAGAAGTGTTGTACCAGGGAGCAAGGATATTGCTCAGTGGCTGAGCACCTGCTTCCCATGTACAAGGTCCTGGGTTCAATTCCCAGTACCTCCTTAAAAAACAACAACAATAACAAAACTATTGTAGCTCTTTGATGAGTTTGGAGGTCTCATATACTCAATTTAAATTCTGCAGATAACTTTATACTTTAAAAGATGAACAATTTTGAACTTGTTTAGATTTTTACTGAAAAATCCATCCTTCAAAAATCATCTGTTCCAAAAGTGAGCATTTTAGGTCATTCTTGTAATAGTTTAGAACTACTTACGTTACTGTAAAACTACACCTTTATCGAATTTGCTGATAATGTACCAGCTTTACAATTCTGTGAAATAAGAACGTTGTTGAAAGGGAAGGTGCAAAAACAAAGCTAGAGATTATTCCAAATGTGAATATAAGGTTTTATCCATTTAATAACAAGCATATAACTCAAGAAGTGAAAAAAAAAATCCTTCAGAATTTTTATGTAAAGTGTTGGACAGGGCAGTGATATTAAATTAGTTATATCTTGAATCTCCATGTATTTGGAGAGTTGGATGAATAACTTTTGAGAAAGCAGAATGATGATAGATAACTGTGTGATTCTGCTCCAAATCAGATTCTACCATTGGCATTTCAGGCAAAACAACAATAAAGTAGCCTTAATATAAAGGATGTAATAAATTTGGGTAATGGTAGTTGAGTTCATATAAAATATTTTGAAAAGAACTTTCTAGTACTTATTTAAACCACAAGTACCAAGTTATCAAATGCAGACCAATTTTTTAATTGGCATTTAATTCAATCTTGTTTTACCCTTTGTAATGGTTTCAGAGTTTTATTTAATTATGAATTCCAAAAATATAAATTGGATTATTCTTATAAACTAATCTGTTCATCTGGGCATGATTAAGTTATGATAAGGGCATTAACTGGGCCACGTCAGGAGGGTGTTGGGCCCCGCCCCTGGGTGGGTGTGGTCTCAAGTATAAAGGCTAGGCAGCAGATCTGAGTTGCAGAGATTTGTTGAAGCAGATTTGAGAAGCAGTTCTGATGTTGGAGTGAGCCGATCGCCGGATAGTCTACAACTGGCCTTGTGGAGAGACGCAAGGCATAGAGAGCCCCATGGTCTACAGCTGAACTTGTGCAGGAAACAGAAGCTAAGCCCGGAGAGAAACGCAGCCCCGGCAGGAGAAGAACCCAAAGGCCTGAGCCCTTGCAGACGTCGGCAGCCATCTTGCTCCAACATGTGGACTTTGGTATGAGAAGAAACTTATGCTTTGTGGCCTGGTAACTGTAAGTGTCTACCCCCAAATAAATACCCTTTATACTGACCAATCTTTGGTGTATTTCAAAAGGAACACCTGTGGCTGACCAAAACACCCTTCAACAGCTCAGTGGATGGACATTAATGTTCCCATACTATAAAAAAGGAGCCGAGAGTTCAGGGATGTTAGGTGACTCCCACAAGGCCACAAAGTTAATTCTATGCAAAAGAGAACTAGAATCCAATTGTCCTTTATTTAATTAGTGATATATAATTTATACCAAACCTAAATTTCAAAGAGAATCAAATTTAAAAAGAGAGCAATAAAAGACACATGTTTCAAACACATCTAGTAAAACAATAGGATTTTAAATAAAGTAATACATTTCTTTTGTAAAATATAGAGCATAACTCTTAATCACATACCATGTATTGCCTCTGACTTTAGTTTTATCCAAATCAGGCTCCTGTAACATGACTCTACTTTCCTGGAGGCAGGTAGCTGGCTACTGCAAACAAAGATGGAGCCAGATAGAAGTTTTCCACACAAGAACTCCAGAGGAAAAGAATGAGGCTCCCTGTCCATGTTTTACTGTCTCCAGAAACTACACAGAACTTTGATTTCTATGGATATGCAAACTGACTGAAGCTGAAACCTTGCCACATTTTATCTTCCTCACTTAAATGTGCCATGAATAATTTCTCTACTTTACCCTTATTTCTCTTATTACCTATCTGACTATTTAATTTGGAAGGAAGATAATCATGAGGCCAACAAATGCGACCTCACTTTATTTTCCCATGACAAAAAAAAATTTGCTATGAGGCATGTGGGAACTCAGAAACTAAACATGAAAACAGGTTCTAGCAGACCAAAGGGATTATGTAAATAAAGTCTCTAATTCCATGAATTGAGGTTCAGCAATTCCCTAGAGCAGAGAATTCTTGTCTCTAATGTCTTACAATTAGGAGATTTTTAGTAGGTATTTTATTAAACAAATGGAATAATGAATAGAAGATTTCTAACTAGCAGACATATAAAATTATAGTCGCTTATTACATAAGGCTAATATTTCAGATTCCTTAGTGTAGTCTTAATATCTGTGTTCAGTGGTAACTATACACATAGCTATGATGAACTTTTAACTGTTTTACAAATTCATTCATATCCTTTTCCCCCACACCCTCATTTTATCTAAGTTGGGCATGTAGGCCTATGTTTTTTACAATACTAACACCTTGCAGAGACCCCCATGTTAATTAAAAGCCCCTCTTGATACAGTCAACAATTTCCCTATCAGATTTGCATTTTGGAACTGTTGATAATCCTAGTCAATCAGTTAATGATCAGAAATAGCAATGCCAAAGTATTTCTGTAATTCAAAAATAAGAGAACATCATAAGCCACATTTCATTTAATGAGGTGTTTTCCAGCTTTTAAAAAATAATGTATTGTATCATGTTTTCATAAGAAACTTTATTAAATGGGCCCTATTTATTAAAGAGAGCCACAATGGTATAAATTATTGTCTGCTCCCTTCAAAAATATTAGCAATTATATTTAGTACCAATTTACTCAGTGCCTTCTGATGATTGTGATACTGTGCTCTATTCTTTATATGCACATTTAATTATTGCAATAAACCTCTATTATAGATACTATGTGAATGAGGAAATTAAACAATCATCTCCAAAAAATTTTCATGAAGCTGTACTAAGAATTAAAAAATGGATAAATATTTTCTAATGATAAAACGTTAATATAAAATGCATAATGCTTTCAGCCCTGTAGAAGTAATTCCCCAGGGCTTTTGAGATAGATATTAAGACTGTGCCATGGCTATTGGGTTGATGGACAGGTGGTAAGAACAGAGTCAAAGTATTTGATCTCAATATGACCAAGAGTTGACATGAAAATTTCCTTTTTACTCTCCAGATATAGCTGTAACTGCATAAGAAGTGGATTCACAGGGACACACTGTGAGACCTCAATGCCTCTATGTTGGTCAAAACCCTGTCACAATAATGTGGAGATAGTCCTGACAATTATACTTGTCACTGCTGGCCTGGTAAGTGACAAAATGCCTTACACCAATTTCTTTTATTTTTTCTTATTATAGAAGCAAATCTTTTGTAGCAAATAGAATCTAAAAATTCTTGTTGTTAACGGTTTAAAATCAACTATTTTTTCCCATTATCATGGTTTGCTTTAATCGTACTCATCAGTGCTTGCCCATACCTACTGCTATATTAAGCATTGCCTAAAGTAGATCACTCAGCTGCCCAGTAATCAGCACCCTCTAGAATAAATGGGGAGGGGGGCATCAGTGGAAGGATGAAATTCAGTATGGTCTTCATATAGAAAAATTCATTGGCAACTGCTTCCTTTCTTTCTAAGATGTTTTCTTAAGCACCTGGAATATACAGAAATCCATGAGACAATGTTAAAATCCCAGGAGCTTGTCAGTTGATGTGATTATGATGGTGCCTATAGAGGGTGTAGAATGATATTCCAGAAATAGGAGTATTCCCCTAGGCACTTATAATGAAAAGGAGAAGGCAGGTTAAGAATATGTGAACCATAACTAGAAATTACATATAACCAGTAATAAGAAAGTTTTATGGAACTCAAGATTGGAGTGTAAAAGTGATACCAGAATCAGCAGAAAATGGTATAAAATACTGAGTCAACAGACCACTTATGAATATTGATGGTAATTTAGTAAGTAACCTGGCTGACATAATTTTAACTTAATCCTCACTAGAATTTCCTTGATAGAAATGAAAGGTAAAACCTCTCCTCTCTTGTCTTTATTTAACAATTTTTTAAAATAGAGAAGTTGTGGGTTTACAGATCAATCATGCTTAAAATACATGATTCCCATATACCACCCCATTATCAACACCTTACATTGTTGTGGTGCATTTGCTACAATTGGTGGAATCACATTTTTATAATTATACTATTAGCTACAGTCCATGGTTTAATTTAGGGTTCACTGTTTGTATAGTGCAGTTTCATGGATTTTTTAAAAAAAATTTATTCTATTCCAATATACACAACCTAACATTTCCACTTCTAACCACATTCAGATATGTACTCCAGTGCTGTTAATCACATTAACAATGTTGTGCTACCATCACCCCCATCCATCACCAAAGCATTTCCATCATTCCAAATAGGAGCTCTGTACATGTTAAGCCTCAACTCCCTAATCCTTATCCCCACTCCATCTCCTGGTAACCTATATTCCAGTTCTGACTCCATGAGTTTGCTTATTCTAATTATTTCAAATCAGTGAGATAATATAAAATTTGTCCTTTTGTGGCTGGCTTATTTCACTCACGGTTCATCCATATTGTCACATGTATCAGGACTTCATTCCTTTTTACAGCTGAATAATATCTCATTGCATGTCTATAGCACATTTTGTTTATATATTCATTGGTTGATGGATAATTGGGTGGCTTCCATCTTTTGGCAACTGTGAATAATGCCAAATCATAAGTTTATGACTATTCAAGGTATCAGCAGATAAGCTTGCTGATCATCTAGCTCACTCTCCTAACTCATTGTATTGTCCAAAGAAAGGATAATTCTATGGTTGGAGAGCAAACACAGAGACTGAAGTCAATTTGGTTGTTGCTTCCAGTAGAAAGACATTCTATTGCTAAGAGACTTTAAATGTCTTTGGTTAAATATGTTTTGTAGGTTAAAAAAGTGAAAGTATAAAAGGAAGTTTGGAAGTATTCTATGACTCAGAAATCTCTATTTGTCCTATTTGTCATGTGTTCTCCCACTTTCAGAGAATGAACAGAGCCTTTGCTATCCTTTGGTCACCAACTTTACTTGAATCCTGTACTTTTTCCAAGATGAGTTATTCCACATTCTCTTCATCAGTAAACACTCATGAAGGACTTCTATTCAGGGGCCGAGGACATAATGGACTGTTTGAGAGTAGAATGGGTCCACTGCTTATTAACTGAGTGGACTGGGCAACCCACCTTTCATATCTTAAGTCCCTCATGAAAAAAAGAGGGATAAAAGTACTTTACTTGTTAAAAAATATAAAAGGAGAGCTTGGCACATGTTAGGCATTTGAAAAAGGGCAACTTTTATTATATACGAAGTTCAATACCAGGAGTTGGGGAATTGTGTATTGAAGATGGTTACTTCTCTCTAAGATGTTTGTAATGGAGTCAGGCAGGTAAAAAGAGAAATCAGTTAATAAGTTCCATTTGTTCATTCATTCTGTGAAACAAAGTCAGGGGAGAAAAAGTACAGGGGTAACTTGAGAGAGGAGGCACCATTTTAGAAAATTTGAAAGATGACGAAGCATATACCAGAAATGTACTCACTAGCTGTGTCTTTATACCAGCTACTTTGCTATTCTGAGGCTCAGTCTCCTTGTCTATTAATATAAAGCACAGATGATAATAATATTACCCACCTCACAGAGTTGTTTTGGAGATAATTTCAGTTCAGTGTGTATGGAGTTCCTTGCCCAGTTTTGTCCACAGTAAGCACACAATAAATGTTAACAAGATCACTCTGTGCCCTGAGGCTAGTACATAATAACCCATTACTTATTTAAGGAAAGAAGAGAGGAAAGGGAAGAAGGAAGAAAGGGAGGCCAGCATACTTAGAAAAGAGCATGTCCAATTGTGAAATATAGAGCAATTGTTAAAAAATGCTGGACCACTGTAGAGAGAAGGGGCTGGGAAGTGAAATTGAAGCCAGATCACAAAAAATATTTGTTTTCCTTACAAACTATGGAGCAAGGAAGTGACATAATTAATTTCTAATAAGAGTTCTCTGGTAGTTTCGGGGAAGATGATTGAGAGAAATCAAACTAAAGTCAGGGAATATAGTGAAAGAGTTCTGTAGTAGTTTAAACAAGAGATGAGCCTCTTTGCTGAAACACAAGCTATGGCAGTAAAGAAGGAGATGGGATTCATTTAGAAGGTGGAAATGTTGTGGAGTTTAAGAAGGAGGCATGAATTTAGGACAATTCTCCTTTTAGGTTTCTGCCTTGTGTCTCTGGATATGGTGATTTTACATAGGTAGGAAATTCAGAATGTCTTTCTACCCTGTTCTCACTGTTGTATATAAAGAGAAGATTTTATACTACAAACTAATCTATGTCCAAGAAAAGGGATCATTTCTTCAGATCATGAAACCTGCCACTGAAGTCAATGGCAAGAATCTACTGCCATAATCATCTACAGTGCTCATTTCAAAAGTAATCAGTTACAAGAAGTGTCAGTTATCTTAAATGCCTGTCTTAAAAACTTTCCTGTTACCCACATTTGATTTAATATGTTTTAAAAATATAAGCACCTTAGGGACATGATTCAGTATCATTTTGTACAGAGTTTTATAGAAAAACTTGTTAAAACTATTGTGTATAGGTTCAAGTGAAGGACTCTATATATATATGTGGTTAAAGGGAGCAGCAAATAAAATCCCCACAGAGCCCCAGTGGTGGGGACAGGACTAGCAAGACTATAAATCAGAACCTTCCTAATGTTCACAATATGAATGAGATAAAGCATGAGCCAGAAAAGCAAGAAAGGATTTATGAATGTTCTAAATTACTTCCTAACCTAGCCTATGTATGAGCCTTGAGTCTTCGAATAACAAAGTTGAAAATAGCCCAAGAATCTTCAATGATTCCATTACTGCACAACAACCACAAGCTTATAAAAACTTGTTGTGAAAACCATTATTTAATGAATATTTTTACTTCGCCCTTTAAGAAATAAAAATATTTTAAGGGTGGAGATTCAGATTAAAGAGATTCGAGGGTTCTTCTGGGGATCACTATAAAAGAATTGTCGGATCTTGATTTGACATGTGATTTTAGTTTCCTTCTTTGACTATAAGTTTCTTCTTCAAATGGCTGAGCAAGACCCTAAGGGTCATATGAAACAAATATATTAAACTTTTGAGCAACAGAATTTATGTTGTGATTATGGTTTGATATATGATCCCATTCAGGTTTTTATTAAAATGAGAAATCACAGTGTAGTCTCATTATTTACTTATTAATAGTGAATCAGTTTTCTGGCTTACTTGCTAAACTAGGATTAGAATCTACATTGCTGTTGTTATTTCCAGTCATTGATTAGTACTATTTGATTCTCTTTCAGTCATTGATTGGAACCTACATTTTATATATTGCTTAGTGCTGGAGAGATACATAAAATAAACACAGTCCCTGCTTTCATGGACCTTACAGTCGGCTGGGGAGGCAAGAGTGCATAAAAACAAATATAGAATTTAAAATTACTATAAGAAGGAATGAAAGAAAAGAATTGGGTGATATGAGAGAAAACAAGGAGACCTTATTTAGATCTGTCCATGAGGGAAGGTTTTTCCTGAGAAGGAATACAAGATGAAGTCTGAAAACTGAGGAAGAGTTAGCCAAGCAAAGGCTTGGAGAGAGTCTTCTAGGAGAGGGAACAGCCTTATGGGGGCCCCTGGGACAAAAAAGACCACTCAGGCTCTTTAAATGAGGAAAGGCGAGAATGGGGTGAGTAGGAACGTTAAGGTAGCAGAAGGGCAGACATACAGGGAGTTCTAGGTCCTGTTAGGGATTTTGAATTTTACCTATGTAAAAAGGAAAGCAGCCATTGCATCATTTTAAAGTAAAGAATTGCCATTGTTTCCTATGCAAATCTTATCTTTTTGAATTTTAAATTTTATTTAAAAGCATATTTTTCAGCAGAGTTAAGTAACATTATGAAGACCCTTAGTTTACTGTAAGACCAGTTATCTCAAGTAGAAGTGTGTTCCTTTAAGAACTTTATTCGTCTCTTGCCATCTCATAAAATAGCTGATGTAATATGATCCCAGTTGTCAGCATTATATTATCATTCTAATAAATTTACATATTGGGGATAACATTATGTATAGTATATAAGTAATTCATAAATTAATAAGAAAAACAGTCTAATGGAAAAATAGAAAAAATATGGAGCATAAAATTCACAGATGGTAAAATATAAATGGTCAAGAAATATCCAAAATAGTTAAACTTAACAGTAACCAGGGAAAATGTAAACCAAAAAACAATATATTATTTGTCATCCAACCAACTGGCAAAAATTTTTAAATTCGATAATGGCAAATATTGGCCAGGGTTTGGAGCAAAGCATACACTTATCCACTGCTAGTATGTATGTAAATGGTGCAACTGCTTTAGAGGAGTTGGCCAGTATCTATTAAATCTAAAATGTGCATAACCTGTTCCCCAGAAATTCCACTTCCAGAAATAGTCTCATAGTCTAGATTCAAACACATACTTGAAGAGGCATATATAATGCTATTTATTGCAACATTGTTTGTAAAAGTAATAATGTACATAAAGCTAGTAAGGGAATGGTTAAATTATAGTATGTTCATATTATGGAATAATTGGAAGTAGTTAAACATTATGAGTTAGATAGATAGATTCTCCAAGTGAGTGAAAAAAAAAAAAACAAGTTGCAGAAGGATGTATAGAGCACAATTTCATTTATGTTAAAGCACCAACACCCATATATGCACAAGAAAACTATATATATATAGAGTTTGGTTTTTTACAGGTACACATATATGTATGCAAAAGCTGAGAAACAGTTCTGGAGGGGGACTTTCTTATTTAATATTCTAAATTTTTAAAGTGATAAATTATTCATGTGTTATTGGTTTTATTCTTGGTCCTAACAAAATGATCCATCTAAGCTCATGCAAATCCAAAGTTATTGATTATTCTGTCTCACTGAGTGCTAGGAAGTAACCATTTACCTTTAATTTGAATTTTGAGGAAAAATTTTAGTGTTGCCTATGCTGACTTTTCAGCCATTCTCTCGAAAAAAAAAATAGTCCCTTTTTTTTTTTCTGTTTGGCAAAAATTCAAATTGGAAGATTTAAGATATTGGGGACTTTAGTTAGAATTTCCAGGTTAAATCAAGGTTATCCTGAAGCTCCCTTTTATTACCAGCCTTATTAAATCAAATATTTCTTTAAAATATTGGTCAATTTGATGCAAGTGTTTCCATTGCTACTGTTATTTATTTCCATATTAAGTCCCCCCTTTCCAGACTCCCCTTGCTAGTTCCTTGAGGGTAGGCACAGGATCTTTTTTTTTTTTTTTTTAATGCTAACACAGTGGCCAGCCTCTTTTTAGGCATATGCTCCATGATGTAGGAGCTTTGACTCAGCAGCTTCTTTGAACTTCTATCCTGCAGGATACACGGGTACCTAGTGTGCGACTGACATCAACGAATGCAATAGTAACCCCTGCCAGTCTGATGGGGAATGTGTGGAACTGTCCTCAGAGAAACAATATGGATGCATAGCTGGGCTGCCCTCTGCCTTCAGCTACCATGAAGCCTCGGGTTATGTTTGTGTCTGTAAACCTGGATTCAGAGGTGATGTCAAGGAGAGGGGTAATGACTTGACTTTCAAGCATTTTAGGGCAAACTATGGTTTTAACCAAGTGGTATATTAGCAGTAACGTCTGTGGTGAGCAAACTCTGTTGCTGTGGTGCAAAGGGTCCCCCTTGTGGGAATGAAAATTAACTTGTTTCACACAGCATAATTCCTCAAATAATGAGAAAAATGTTAAAATAGGGATAGAAGAGGTGTGTGAAAGTGAGAGTATTTTTATACATAATATTGGAAATTGGATCCCAACTCAAAATCTTTACCTTTATAAACAAAAAGTGTTGGAATTTTTATGTTATTAAACTTGATAATGACATTAAATTTCTACATTATTCAAATATGATAAAAAGTTAATGTATGTATTTATATTTGTACTGGGAACAATTATCTAGTCTCGAGTAAAATTCTTCAACTAATCTATGGCTAAAGTTAGTCCATGTATCTAATTTAAATTATACCACCTTTTCTACTGCATTCCTATTCAAAAACCCAGAGGACATTTTCATGTATGTTTTTCAATGAATAGTTGTGTTTGTGCTTGCTTCCCTCTTCTAAAGATCATATAAGTTTTGATACGGTATCTGTATTTGCTAATGATTAGCAACTTACCCAGGATTACATAGATACCACTGCAAAACTAATTACAATCTAGATTTCTATTCTATTTCTTTCTCAATAGAATAATTAATACCTAAGGAAAATATTTCCATTTTTTTCCTGGTGGATTCTTGAGAAAAGTAAACAAAGAATCAGAGAAAACTGGGGTCTATTTACACTTAGAATTCCTTTTCTTCTAATGTTTCACTTTCAAAATTTAATCATCATTGATTCATGGCTGTGCTTGCTGTAAGGTTTCTGTAAAGGATGTTGTTTATTTCCTTATATACTGTCCCCCTCTATGAGAACACATAGGAGAAAAGCCTCTCTGTTGTCAGTATCAGGGAAAGTGGTGTATTTCCTGAATAATTGCAAGCTTGCATGCTTTTTACCTTAATAAAAGGCATGCAAATAAATCTGGATAAATGATTTTTTAAAAGCATGTTATAAATCTTGCAGTGCATCATACTTCCCATCATGGCTTCTAGAAATCCTATAGGTAAACGTGGGGTCTGCAAGTGTATAAGTCATTCTGGTATATATTTATATATTTATCTCACCTCTGAGAATATTGGAATTTCCTGTTTCTGTGTTGCCTTTGCCTTTTTTTCTTATTTATTTCTAATTTATTTTATCTGCATGTAGTGTATCATTTTGAGGGTCTTTATTAAGATTAAAAGGGAGTTTTTTTCATTAAAAATTTGATTTAAGTGTATCATTCATATATGAACAAACATAAGCAATAAGTGTATATAGTATATGAATTTTTGTTAGCTACTTTGAATCCATTTTGGAATAATGGAGGGAGTTATAAATGTTTTTAGAAACTTGAGTTTAGGGCTATAGAGAAGAGATTGTATTAAAATCAGAGGCCATTGTTAATATTGCCTCATATGATAAAAGACGATGGGTGACCAATGGATCTGCAACTCCATGCAAGAGAATTAGAGGAATGCACCAGAAAAGTGGGTTGGATTTGATTTCTGAGATATGAGTCAAGCAGTCTGGCTGTGCCAAATCTGTATGGCTCAATGAAATAGAAGTTTTTTTTTTCACTCATGTGAATTCCAAACTGGCTATTCATAGTCAATTGTCCTCCAAACGGTGATTTAGATAGCAGTATTCTTTCTTTTTTGTTTTTGTTTTTTCCATCTTCAAAGTGCGGCTTCCAAGTCTATAATGATCTTGTGCAGCAAGCCACTGGAGAAGGAAAGAACATGGAGGATTTTACCAGTAGGGTTTTTATGAGCCAAGCCCTGGAAGTAGTGAATGAATATCTCTTATACCCACACGTCATTGGCTGAAATTTAAACGTATGGCAATGTTTAACTGAAGTGAAGGCTGGGAAATGTAGTCTTCTTGTTATATAACTAGAATAAAGAGAAAAGGCTTTCATCAACAGCTGACCAGTTTATCACAACAGCTGGAAGTGACAGACTGGGGATGTAAAACTTGATCCTCTAAGTTTATACTCCATCTACTATGTCACATTTTTATTTTTAATGTCTGTATTTTTCTTTTGCCCTCTTTATTTTAACTAAGCTTTTGATTTTGAGATATTTGTACAGTTATATGCACTTATAAGAAATAATACAGGTAGATCAATTTACACTTTATGCAGTTTCCTCAATGGTAAAATATTATAAAACTATAGTATAATATTACAAGCAGGATATTGACTTTTACAGAGACAACATACAGAACAAACAGTTCCATCACCAAGAATTCCATCTCCCTCTTCTCCTACCCCTTCATCCCTAATTCCTAGCAAGAACTAATCTGTTCTCTACTTCTCTTCCTTTGTAATATCAATAATGTTATATAAACGTAATCACACAGTAAGTGGCATTAGATTGGCTTTTTTCACTCAGCATAATTCCCTAGAGATTCATCCAAATTATGTGTTTCAATAGTTCATGCCTTTTTATTACTGAGCGATATTCTATAACTTTAATATACTACAGTTTATTTTACCATTCACCTGCTGTCGGCCATCTGAGCTGTTTCCAATTTTGCTATTACAATTAAAGCTACTACTATGAACATTTACCTATGGGTTTTGTAAAACATAAGTTTCCATTTCTCTGGGATAAATGGCCAAGAATGCAATTGCTGGGCCATATGGTAGGCACATATTTAGTTTTATAAGAAACTGCCAAACAGTTTACAAGATTTCTGTACCAATTTACATTACTACCACCAATGTATGAGTGATCCAATTTCTCTGCACCCTCTCCCCCATTTGGAGTTGCCAGTATTTTAAATTTTATCCATTCTGATAGGTGTGTAGTGATGTATTATAGTGGTTTCAATTTGCATTTCTCTAGTGGCTAATGATATTGAACATCTTTTCATGTGCTTGTAAGCCATCATATGTCCTCTTCAGTGACATGTCTGTATTTTCTTGTTTTCTAATTGTATTGTTTGGGTTTTTTACTGTGGAGTTTTAAGAGTCCTTTATATATTCTAGATAACAGTCCTTTGTTAGATACGTGGTTTGCAAATATTTTCTCTCAGGCTGTAGCTTGTCTTTTCATCATCTTAGCAGGCTCTTTTGCAGGACAAATGTTTTTAATTTTTATTTGCAAAAAATGTTATCAACTTTTACTTTTATGGATTATGCATTGGCTATCGAGTCTATGAAATCTTTGTCTGGCCCTTCAAGATTTTCTTTTATGTTTTTTCCTAAAACTTTATAGCTTACATTTTACATTTAAGTTCATGATCCATTTTGAATTAATTCTTGTGTAAGGTAAGAGACGTAAGTTGAGGTTTATTTTCTTTGCCAAAGGAAGGCCAATTGCCCATCACCATTTCTTGAAAAAAGCATCCTTCCTCCATTAAATTGCTTTGTACCATTGTCAGAAATCATTTGAGGGGAAGCGGATGTGGCTCAAGCAGTTGAGTGCCTGCCTACCACATGGTAGGTCCCAGGTTCGGTCCCCAGTGCCTCCTAAAGAAGATGAACAAGACAGCAAGCTGATGTGATGGGCTGATGCAAGGAGGAGACAATGAGGATACACAACAAGAGACACAGCAATCAGGGAGTGGAGGTGGCTCAAGCAATTGGCACCTCCCTCCCACATGGGAGGTCCCGGGTTCAGTTTCCAATGCCTTCTAAAAAGAAGATGAGCACACAAAGAACAGATACAGAGAGCAGACAGAGAGCGTAAACAATGGGGGGGGGGAGAGAGGAAGGAATAAATAAAATAAACCTTAAAAAAAAAATTTGACCATATCTGTGTGGATTTATTTTTGTGTTCTCTGTTCATCTCCATTTATCTATGTGTCTATTTGCCAATACCACTTCTTGATTACTGCAGCTAATACTGGGTAGAGTGATTCTTCCCACTTTATTCCTTTTTTTTTCAAGATCACTTTGGCTATCATAAGACCTATGCCTTTCTATGTAAATTTCAGAATGAGTTTGTCTATGTCTACAAAAACCTTACTGGCATTTTGATAGAAATTGCATTAAATTTATATATCAATTTGTGGAGAATTTATATCTTTTCTATCTTGTTTCTTCCAACCCATGATCATGGTATGTTCCTCTATTTATTTAAATCTTCTTTGGTTTTGTTCATCAGCAGTTTGTAATTTTCAACATATAGATCCTATATATTTTGTTGGGTTTAACCTAAGTATTTCATTTTCTTTGGCATAATGGCAAACGGTACTGTATTTTTATTTTGGTTTCTACATATTCATTATTAGTATACAGAAATGCAGTTGATTTTTTATAATGTTGCTCGGATCTCTATATCCTTATTGAATTTCTGATTAGTAATTCCATTACTCACTTAAAGGTGGGTGTTGAGGTCCCAAACTATAATTGTAGATTTGTATATTTCTCTCTTCAGCTCTATCAAATTTTGTTTAATGTATTGTTTTGAAGTTGTGTTTGATGCATACACATTCAGTATCATTATATTGTTCTTGTGGCTTGATCATTTTATCATTCCTTAATGCCCCTTTTTATCTCTAGTGTTCTCTTTGCTTTGAAGTCTACTTTATTTGATTTTAATATAGTCACTCCTGCCTTACTAGTGTTTGCATGGTATATCTTTTTCCAGCCTTGTCATTGAATTTAAAATGAGTTTCTTGTAAACAACATATTGTTGGGTGGTTTTTACTTGTTTTATCCATTCTGGAAATCTGTGCCTTTTAATTGGTGTATTCACACCAATGACTTTTACATAATTATTGATATGTTAGGGCTTAAGTCTGTCATTTTAATATTTGTTTTCTGTTTGTTTCTTCTTTCCTATCTTTCTCATTCCTGTTTCTCTTTTATTGCCTTCCTGTGGGTTACCTGGCCATTTTTTTAGAATTTCATCTTGATTTATTTATGTGTTTGGATATATAACTTTCTGTAGTTTTTTAGTGGTTGCTCTGGGTATTTCAATATACACATGTGACTTATCACATCTGATGGCATTAGCATTTTAGCACTCGAGTGAAGTGTAGAAACTTTACTCCCCATTTCAGTCCCTTTACCCTACCTACTTTTAAAAATCATTATCTTGAGAATCAGATAGTGTTATAATTTTTGTTTTATTCATTTCATATGATTTAGAAAATTCATGAAGAGAAGGATAGTGTCTTCTATTTGCCCATGTTTCTGTTCTCTCCATTGTTCTTTCTTCCTTCCTCTTATCCCATTTCCATTCTGTTTGTAGCCATCCTTTAATCTTAATTGTGCTAGTGACAATTTCTTCTGGTTTTCCTTCATCTGAGAATGTTTTTATTTGCCCTTGATACCAAAAAGTTAATTTCTCCAGATATAGAGCTCACTTTTGACAGATTTTTATTTTTAGCACTTGAAAAATGCTGTGCTACTTCCATGGTTTCAAATGAGAAAACCCACTGTCTTTCAAATTGGCGTTCCCCTGTAGATAATGCATCAAGTCTCCCTGATTGCCCTCAATATACTTTTTTTTGTCTTTAGTTTTCAAAAGTTTATTTATAATTATTTCTTTGGGTATATCTTATTTGTAGTTTGCTCAGCTTATTGAATCTGTGGGTTTATATATTTTACCAAATTTGGGAAGTTTTCAATCATTATTTCTTTGAATATTCTTTCAGCTCCAATCTCTTTCTTCTTTTCTGGGACTCTTATGATAAGAATGTGGATATTTTGCTATTTCCCACAGGTCCCTGAAGCTCTGGGTTTTTTTTTCCAGTTTATTTTCTCTCTGTTGGTCCTATTGGATGAATTATCTGTCCTCAAATTCACCGATACTCTCCTCTGTCAACACCCTCTATTTTGCCCATCCAGGGAAATTTTTATTTTTGTTTTTGTATTTTTTGGTTCCAGAGTCTTTGTTATGTTATTTTGGTCAGCTTGGCTTATCTGCCTGGCTTATTACTGGGACTCCCACTTGTCTTTGCTGATGATGCCTGAGAAGGAGAAGGCAATTCCTTGGGCCAAAGCATCCCATATCTTTCATTGAGGAAGGGGAATCTCAGGCCTATGGGACTAAAGAGGATTCCCTGGTTGGATGTTTGTTGTGGCAGTCTTTTTCTCTCTGTCTCTGGGAAGAGAAAGCATTATCTACTTTTTAATTTACCCAGATCCCACTCATTGTGGCATGATTCCCTTTGCCAATAGCCCTTAGCCATATGATGTCTCTGGCTGGTGGAGGGGAGTCTCAGGAGCAGATTAAGAGAGCACTTTCTCTGGCTGTTTAATATCAGTGGAGCTTCCAATCAATTCCACTTGCCAGTTCTGTTGTGCTTGCCTAATGTTTTAGGTGGGATTTTTGTTCAATCTGGGGAAGGACTAAGCCTGCCTATGGTTGCTAGACTGGGGGTCAGCAAACACTGGGCCTGGGCACATCTGTTGGGCTAGTGGGGAGGTCAGAAAACACCCTGCCATTGTGGTGTTCTTGCAGTCCTGGGACAGCTAACCAGTTCACTTCCCCCTTCCACATTATATAGTTCTCCTTTGGTTGTCTCTTGAGTTATTTCCAGAGTTTATAGTTGTATTTAATGGGAAGGAACTGGCAGAGACAAGTCTATACCATCTTGTCCAGACCAGAAGTCTCTATGTTACTTAAAAACTAAAACAAAACAAAAATTTAAAAAAATACTGTTAGGGCAGCATAAGAGGATTGTTTTCTTTAATAGCTGTATCAGATAGAAGGGTAGGTGCTAACTTTCTCTTCATTGCTCCTCTAGTATCAAGAAGTTGAAAGTATCATTTAGTCTAACCAGAACTTATTACTTCCCTTGACTTTAATAGGTTCACATTCAGCTTTGTTTTTATCTCATTCAAAGAGATAATTGAGAAAAATCTGACAATCCATTTAAGTATTTTAATGATTAGAATTGAACTTGGGAACTCATGTGTCTAGAAGCAAAAAAAAGGTGACTATTCTCTAATTCCTCAAAAAATCATGAAAAGAAATGACATCCTGTCATGACTATTTTGTGCCTTTAGCTCCAATTCTCAAATTGAACTGAGAATGAAAAATAGACACTTTATTTAAAGGTCTATGCATTCAGTTAAACCACACATTCAGTTAATTTTAATGGTAAGTTATATAAGTCTATAATTGGAGAAGGACTATAGTTAAATAACACTGTTCAGTTTCTTCCAAAATCAGTAAATTATCTTTATTTTGTATGACCACCCTTGACCTCGACCAGAAGGAATGTTGGCTGTTCCTTTGTATTATGTTTTAGCTTTCTAGTTTGGGCCTGGGCTTAGTTCTAGGGATTTCATGATGAAAATACATGGTTTCTTCCAAGACGAGACTGAGGGAGCATGAGGAAAAAGAGACACAAAAATATAAGACACTAACTGCCACAGTGAAGCTATAAAAAGGCACAAAAGGACAATCAGTAAAAAGGACCTATTTGTGATCTTATGCTGTTTATGCCGGATAGAATTTAGCATCAACTATAAGAATCCAAATGGTTTGATAAGTTAGAGTTTTTGATGCAAATTAACATGTTCCTTCTGAAAATTAAGAAAGGACCTCATGACCTGCTTACTTACCCTGAAGCATCCTATTCTAACCAAGCAAGCTAAATTGGAAACCATTGACTAATGCTTTTTAACGTTCACATTTTATTCCTGTTTATTGAAATATGGTAGTGATAATATGTTTAACAAGTTCCAAACTGTCTTATAAACCAAGGCCAATTTTCAATTCCAACTTTCACTCACCAACTCCAATTAGTATTTACTTAAAAAGTGGGACCATCACTGGACTCAGGAACGCCACTTTGTTGTCCCTGAGGCTGGGATTGTATGCTGCTTCACCCATCTGCTCTCTGCATGGAGAGGAGGAGGCATGCAGCAGGGGATCCTGTGAAGTCCTGGCTTCAAACCTCAGGCAGATATAGCAGGAATCTTAACAATAAACACCCCGATGAGTGCCACCTGGCAAAGTGGCTGCACATGGGGACTCTCATCCTCAGGTTCATTTGTTTCAAGCACAATGTTATTGAAAATGAAGTGTTCACTATTCCTTAAAAAAATATATTGTCACTTTACTTAAATCCAACTAAAATAGCTATACAAGACCCCACATATAACATTTAAAGCTTCGTTGGACAGTATGTGACAGTCAACATCTCCTGACTAAAGAGAAATTTTTTTAATAGAATTTGTTTATTTGCTGTGAGATCTCAGGTTTAGGCTCACTGTTCTTAGAGATGCATTTTTTTCCTTACTTTGTCTTCAGGTCTAAGAATAGAGATACTAAATAACTTGAACAGATATTAGCTACACATGTAAAATTGTACATCTCTAAAACCTATTTATTTAATAAAATGTTTATTATATTTCCAATAGATTCATCCAATTCTTTTATCTTTGCCTTTACTGTATATATATATTAACTTATTTTTTTTTTAAATTATCTACACTGTGTATGAGCACATTTCTGTTTGTACTACTTTTGATTTTACTATATTAAGTACAAAAATTAGGGGGCTGGCTGTTGCCCAGTGGATAGAGCGCCGGTACACCACATGGGAGGCCCCGGGTTCGGTTCCCGGGGACCTCTCCAAGTGGGCAGAATGCCTGAGAAGGCAAGCTGCCATGGGTGGGGCAGAGCTGCCGTGGGCAGGGCAAAGCTGCCACGGGCAGGGCGAGCCACCTGCGAACGGAACAAAGCTGCCTGCGAACGGGGCAAAAGCCTCCCAGGAACGGAAGCAGAGCCGCTCACAAGCGGGACAAGCCGCCTGTGCAGCGAGCTGACTCAGCACGTCGCCGCAGCGGGAGGAGACAAAGCAGACACAGAAGAACACAAAAAATGAACACACAGCAAGAGCAAGCAGAAAGGGGAGGGATATGTAACAACAACAAAAAAATTTAAAAAGAAAGTACAAAAATTAGGGCAGGTGTACCACCTCTTTACACATTGATGAACTTTGAAAATCATATATATTAAGTGCTTAGTATCTACTATCTACAATGATATTATAGATAGTAGGATAATTTAATGATCATGATTTGGAAGATCAAATACAGAGACCAAATACAGTGATAGACATGTCTGTGAGAGCCCTATGACAGAGTAAACCAAGTCACCAAGCACCTCTATCAGGTTAGCATTCTTGAGATCAAACAACTGAGGAAAAAGTTCTCACATGAACAATCAACAGACAGATGCCTACTATGCAATTCAATTGTTCTGTCCAACATATATTAGGAAAAAATATTCGTTTTCTAAAACAAAAGAATAAAAGCATTATAAATTTTCACCAGGAGTTTCATAATTAAATCCACAATGTCATATCATGGGTGCTATCTTTGCAACTTAGAGGACTTGAATAGTATATTTTCAGACCAGTATTCTATTTTCATATGAGAGATGTGAGCCACCACCATTTTAAAAAGCTGTAAAGGAAGTGGTGTTTTCTTATAATAGGTAGGTGTTTGTTAGAACAGGAGGGTGAAGGAAATGTTCATCAAAGAGGTTAGGGATTCTAGGAATTGTGCTTATAGTAGACCATACGACAAACTCTCATATGACATGGTAACTCTAGTTTGTTGCATGTGAAGATGCCTATTTTGAACCCCTGTGTCTTTTTCTAGGTGCTCAAGATCTCCTATAGTTTTCCATAAGCATGATAATCATTTGCAAGAACAATACTAGTGAGCTCCATCTAGCCTAATCAATGATTATAACTCTTTTACCAAAGTCCACTGCTGTAGCAATATGCACTTGTTGAGAAAGTCTCTCTTCTGATGTTGTCAGAGAAGACACTTCAGAAACATCTCACTCCCCTAAACTTCCAACTCCAACAACCACCACATACACACTTGTCCCGTACTCAATTTGAATCCTGAGCAGCTCAGATCCCATTCCTATGGAGAGTGGCCCAAATTAAAAAACAAACACAGCTTCTACTGAAGAGTTAGGTGTCTCTTTCTCAAAAGAAATTTGGTTGCATGTGCTCTTGGTAAAACCACCCTCTTTCTGTAGTGACGCTCTCTATGTCTCTCCCTAGTCACTGCTTAAGCAGCAATTATCAGGAACTATCTCACCATGGCATAGAAGCCTACTTACCTTAGCCACCTACAGAAGCCCAAACATCCCAGGTCATCCATCAAGGCCTGGATTTTTATGCCATACTCCTCTAAACAAATCCTAATTTGACCCAATTTCCCACCCCTTTTTGAAGTTCCCAGTCTGTGTTGAATATCTCAGTTTATCATAAGCTCAATTACCAACATCCTTAATCTCTTTTTGAACATTCCTTTCACCTACTTGCTTTAACTAAAAGCTACCTATATTCTCATACATTATACCTTCTGTGAGCATCTCAAATTGAGGCTGTTTTTCATTCTTCTACCAAATCCCATGTTCAGTTGGTCCCAAAGGTTTAAATGTCCTCAATTCAATGCTGCCTCTAAAAAATTACTCCTCCCTTTTCCTTCAAAACCTCCAATTCATTCAAAGCATGTGCCTTTGTACTATGCCACCCATTAATTTTTCTTGCAGTCATCTTCCTACCTCTTGGTAGCTCCTTCTCAGTCATTCAAGATTTCAGTATCTTACTCCTGTATCCTTCTCGAGGGCTTTAAAATTCGTGTAGAAGATCTATGCAAACCATTGTTTCCCAGTTGGCCTCCTTATTTCCGATGACTGTGACCACCACCCTACTACTTCTACCCACTCTCAATAGTCTCACTAAAACCTTCACTCCCAATCTTCTCTGACCAGAACCTTCATTTTTCCATATTGCTTATACTAAAACACTTTTTTTCCTCTTTTTTCATTGCATCTAGCCAATTGTCTATCTACTTTTTTACTCATTGCCTCACTTACCTTCTGTCTCAGCTAAGATTTCATGACCCAACACTATAATCATTGCCTTGCATATACCTTCAGCTCATCTGCTCCTCTCTCTCTCCATTGTACTTACCTGGCAAAAGTACAATTATGATTAAACCTAATTTCCCACCTTCTCCACACCTACTACTAAGCAACCTGAATGTGGCTGCAGAAAAACTCACAAGGAATACATCACAACTGATGAGTGTCACTTTAAGTTTATGACCCCAAATCTCAAGAGTCAAATCTTGGTACTATGTACAATCATTTTAGAACTTTGCTCCCAAGATGACCTTTTTACACCTCTCCTTGGTTCAAACTTCCGCTATCACATCCTTCCTTCTTACAATAAACTGATTATCTAGTTTCTAATTTCACTCAAAGAAAAGATCTAGAGGTAATTGTGGGAAGATGGTGGAGTAGGAAGTTCCAGTAATCAGTCCCTCCACCAGAACAGCTATTAACCAGGAAGGAACTGTCTGAATCAACTATTTTTTAAAATTTGCAGATATCCATTATACTTCCACCTTTGTACAAGTGGTCCATTGTAAGGGGTCTTGGTAAGAAGTGTAGTCCACCAAGTGATCATTGTCTTATGATTTAGGACCATGTTAATTCAATGAAAGTATCCAGGTGGCTAAATCAGAGTTAAGTTTGAATCCTTTAATCTTCCCTTAAGGAGTACTTCCACTCAGAACATGTACCAACCAGGCTGTCCTGAGGTTGTTGTCGAGGGAAAAAGAAGAGGTAAGGGAGGTAGATCAAATCTTTTGGGGTTGATTTTTCAAAAGTTCATTTCACATCTCAATGATGCCTGCAAGCTGAAGTTGATAAGGGTGTGAATTGTTCGCTCACTACCTTGACAATCAACCCATTATTAGGTAGCCTTTATGACAAAACACACACTGTTACCAGACTGTAGATGGTCTGTAAAGCTGAAAACTTGATACACTTTAGGACTTTTTTTTTTTCTAACTTTTTATTTTGAACTGCTTTCAAACTTACAGGAGAGCTACAAAAATAATACAAACTCCATACAGAGTACTGCAACATACCCCTACCCTCTATACCAAGATCCACCAATTATAATATTTGCCACATTTGTCATATCTATGTTTCTTTCTCTTTCTTTCTTTCTTTCTTTCTTTCTTTCTTTCTTTCTTTCTTTCTTTCTTTCTTTCTTCCTTTCTTCCTTTCTTCCTTTCTTCCTTTCTTCCTTTCTTCCTTTCTTCCTTTCTTCCTTTCCTCTTTTTCTTTCTTCTTTCTCTTTTTCTCTTTCTCTTCCTTTCTCTCTCTTTCTCTCTCCCTCTCTTTCTCTCTTTTCTTTCTTTTCTTTCTTTATCTATATCAATCTATCAATCTATCACTTATCTATATCTAGCTATCGATCTATGATCTATCTATCAGGTATCTATCATCCATTTTCTGAACACTCCACTGTAGGTTGTGTACATTATGCTCTTGTACACTTAATAATGTACCTTTCTTATGAACAAGTATATTCACCTATATAACTACCTTAAATATAGTTATAAAGCTCAAGATAATTTAATACTGATATAAAACTTAAAATCTATATTCCCACCTTTTCATTATGCCCAAAAAATGCCCTTCTTAGCCTTTTCTCCTCCCTCGCTAGAAAACATTTAGAATCATGTATTACATTTAATTGCCATTGTTTTAGTTGCTCTTTCTTTTATTTTTTTAATTGTAGGAACTTACATACAACATAAACTTTCCCATCTCAACCACTCCCAAGCGTACTATTTTATGGGATTGATCACATTGTGGTGCTCTTGCCCCCTTCCATTACTAACAGAAACCCTACACCAGTTATATACTGTCTCCATTCCTCCTGCTCTCCATCCCTAGTAACTTGTACTCCAATTTCTCCCTCAATGAGCTTGAACATTCTCCAATATTTTCTTTGCAGTTATCATTGTGCTTAATTTAACATTCTAAATCTATAACAATCTCCTTTGGTGTGATACCAACTTAACTTTAATAGTATACCAAATCTATGTTCCTATACCCCTCCATTTCTCCTCCCCTTTATGTAGTTCTTATCATAAATTACATGTTTATACATGTTGCTTCCCGTACCACTAATTTATCATTACTTCTTATGCATTTGCCTTTTAGATCCTGCAGGAAGTAAAAAGCGGAGCTACAAACCAAAACTACAATAGTACTGGCATTCATATTTACCCACATCATTGCACTCACTGGAAATCCTTATTTCTTCATGCAGCTTCTATCTATGGTCTATTGTCCTTCCATTTCAACCTGCAGAGCTCTTTTTAGCACTTCTTGTAGGGCCAGTGGTGATGAACTCCCTCAGCTTTTGTTTATCTGGGAATATTTTCATCTCACCCTCATTTTTGAAGGACAGTTTTTTAGGCTATAGAATTATGGGATGGGAATTTTTTGCATTCAGCCCTTTAAAAATGTCATCCCACGGTTGCCTTGCCTACATGGTTTCTGATGAGAAATCAGATTTAATCTTATTGAGGCTCCCTTGCGCATGACAAGTTGCGTCTTTCTTGTTTTCAGAAATCTATCTTTATCTTTGGCATTTGCCAGTTTGATTATAATATGGCATGGCTTGTTTCTATGTGGGTTTATCCTTTTTGGAATTTGTTGAACTTCTTGGATGTATATACTGTCTTTTGTTAAATTCGGGAAGTTTCCAGCCAATATTTATTTGAGTATTCTCTCTATCCCTTTCTCTCTTTCTTCTCTTTCTGGGACTCCCAAAATGCATGCATTAGTATGTGTGATAGTGTCCTCCAGGTTCCTCAGGCTCTGTCCACTTTTCTTCATTCTTTCTTCCTTCTCTTTCTCGGGCTGGATGATTTCAATTGTCTTATCTTCTAGTGTTCTGATTGTTTCTTCTGCCAGGTCTAAAATGCTGTTGAAACCCCCTAGGGAATTTTTAATTTCTGTTCCTGTGGTCTTCAGCTCTTTTCAGTTCCTTTTCATAATTTCTGTCTCTCTATTGATATTCTCTTCATGTTCATTTATAATTTTCCTGATTTCCTTTAGTTCTTTGATCATATTTTCCTTTAGCTCTTTGAACATAGTTAGGACCATTTCTTTAAAGCCTTTGTCTGGAATGTCCCAAGTCTGGTCCTCCTCATTGATGATTTCTAATGGTTTAATCCTCTCCTTTGCCTGGGCCACTACTTTCTGTTACACTGTATGTTTTATAATCTTTAGCCAAAACATGGGCATTTTGATATTTTAACGTGTCGTAGCTGGAATTTAGACTCTGAGGCATCTGTCCTCTAAGCTTTTATCCAGCTAGTGTTACAAAAGAGCTTTCTTTGAAAGCTAGGTGCTAACAAGTTTTTAAAAATAAGGTAAAACAGAAAACTCCAGTGCCTACAAATTTACCTGTGCCAGTTCTCTCTTTCAGAGTTTATCCATACAATGGGTTTATAGGATAGCTCTAGGGCATTTCTGATCCTTTCTGCACATGCATCTTGTTTCGCATTTACACTGTTCCAAATGTCCCCTTTTCCCTTAGAAACAGTTTCCTCACATTCCCAGGCATTGTATCCTATGCCCTGCAGTAAACAATTCCTTGCCCCTACAGCATTCTAGGTGAACTGCCTTCTATATGCAAGGCAAGTTCTGGGATGGAGAGTCCCTCAGGCCATCACCAGACTGATTGGGCCAGACATACACGCTCCTAGTATGTGCACAAAGGTTAATTTGCTCCCTCCAGAGCCAGGTCCAGGGATCTGCACTAGGAGCACAGGCCAGCTCCATGCTGAGCAGGCGAGGTGTGGGCGAGGGGCCAGCCAGGAAGCCATGAGATCCTCTTCCAAGTAGACTTTTTTTCCCCATTTGCTATTTGCCCTTATACTGCAGTCCTTTACCTATTTTCTGGAGCTTTGAGAAAGGTGTTTCTGCCAGTTCTGCTGGTTGTTCAAATATTCTGTGGGGGCCTGGAGCCCTGAAGCATCTCACTCTACTATTGTGATCAGTACCTCCTCACATAGCTTAGTTTACAAAGATGTGGCCACAGTCTGCTGATCAATCTGAAATAGCAACAACATAATAAAAAAACTAAACCATAGGAGGCACCAATGGTAGTCACGAGAGGGGGGTCAAAGATTCCATGCAATAAGTTTACTAGGAGTGGGCAGGGAAAATGCCCCGTGCAATGTAGTTTCCTCCCCTGTAAGACAATGAGGCCAATTTCGTTAAGAATCACAAGGCTGGCATGCAATGGTGGCTTCTAAGTCAGAAACACACAGTCCTTTACTCTAGTTCATGATAGTGAATGTGTTGTCTTATCTGGTATGAAGATGGATCTAATACTGATGGCAGAGATGTGGGTGGTGCAAGCTTGATTAGCAGTTTGATTCTATTCTTTCTCATCAGACAATGGGCTCTAAAAGTGGGCATCTATGTTGAGTGAACCAGACCCTCCAACTGACGGTTGAAATGTGTTACCACAGTCCATGGCCCTAATGAGAAATAACTTTAATCTGCCAGTTTGTGGTCTTCAAAGTGGCAGGTCAGATGGCTAGGCCATCAGCCATAACCGCAAACTTACTAAAAATATAAAATGACTGGTCTTTAGAAGTATTGCTTAAGTCAAGGAGCACCAGCGCTCAATTCAGGTCGTTGTGCTGATGGGCTCTTCCCTCCCTTGGTCTTCCATAGGGGTTGCAGTTGGATGATTGCTGCCACACAATGAACACCACCAGCTTCTAACTTAGTTAAACTATCAGGGAACCAAGCCCCGGCACTTAAAGGAAATTCTGTGAAGAAGCAGCTTAACCATTGCCTTTGATTAAAGCAGTGGAGTGTGGAATAAAGTTTCTCCCCAAGAGGTAGCTGCCACTTTTTCATAAAAAAATAAAATAAAATGCTGCTAAGACCAGGTCAACTGTGACTTTGAATATGTCATTTCCATTTGGCTTGTTAGACCCTTTCCATGTTATGTTCAAGTCCAATTTAAACAAAATGGATCTATCAGGCCAGAGAGCCATAAGGCCTCCATAGGTCAGGCATTCAGTTGCAGCAAGAGCTTAATAGCTGCCTCTTCTGTTTTGTTTTATTTTGTTTTGTTTTGATTTCTAGAGCATATGCTTAATGGCTACTTAAGTCAGGTAACACTATTGTGCTGGGAAATGGCCTCTGTTAGTTCTCCAGCATCTGTTATGCTTTTAACTAAAGCTATAAGTTCCCTTTCTCTTTATCAGATTCTATATTGTTTCAATTGTGCCAGCCAGGAAGGACAACACACGTGGTAAAATCTAAGAGGAAGAATTCCCTCTGACAGAAGTACAGGCATCTGAGCCATCATTTCCATTATACATGCAGATGTGAAGGATACAACCACAATACATTGAATCAGCTCAGAAGGCCCCACCCACAATGCCACTTTAACTTCCCTTCTCCCCTGCAAACTCAATATAAATCTAATCCTTTGAATTTGGGCATCATTTATCCATTGGGAACACAAGCCAAGGACTATAACCCATGTGCAAGTTTGGGGTTATAGCAACAACTTGAACACAGCCCTATTCCCCAGCTAGGTGTGCAGGGTGGTGGGGAGGTTAGCTCATGGGAGGTTAGAAAGGGGAGGGTTACAGGAAGGTTGTTTGTCTTCTTTGACACACTCCAGGGTTAGTAGCTGAGTTTCAGTGCTGATTCCCTCCCCATGTATCTCTTGTGTCTGCTAAGTGCCTGGAACCACAGGCTCCTTTCTTTTCTGCATCCATGCATCACATTGCACTCTGCCCTGTCAAAGGGTACTTACCAGACACATTGCCTTTCAACTGGAGCACTTGGACATGATGCTCTATCGTCATGGTAACATCCCCTCCTCCTCTGCCCAGAGGAGAGTTAGCAACAACAAGACATCATTTCGGGCTGCTTTTGTTTCAATCCTACCTCTCATTGCTTAAGCTCATTTACATATAGGCTTGTTGGTGGTTCCTTGTTTCCCCTTCTCATCTACCACTTGGGCAAGAGCATTTCTACCAGATCCCAGGTAGTCTTCTCCTATCTCTGAATACCTCCTCCTCCATGTTTCTATTACAGAAAGTCATGTCTCTGACAACATCTCATCTTTGTTACCAAAACTATTTGTTCTGAGGTTTAATTTTACCCTGCTTACAAGCTGATAAGTTAACCTATTAGTATTTCACAGATGCAGGCAGAAGACACAAAACTCCTACGTCAGAGACAAGGACTTTATTACTCACGTACAGTAGGCAGCATGAGCTTAATGTTTCCGTAGGTTCTCCCTGCACCCAGTGGTGATGTGGTATGGGTTCAGATGGATGCTGACCATCTAGTGGGCTTGCATCGATGCTGAGAAACACTAAGTTGGGGAATTAAATGTTTTCATAGCAATCAATAAGCAAGTCTGCTCTTTGTCCCAGAGCATCACTTAAAGTTGTTTGCTGCAAAACCAATTCTGAAAAATATTCTGACTCACCCAGCAAGAATTTTTAGGGAAGCTCGAGAACCATGACAGCTTGACTCTCCCAACAACTATCTATTTACCTGTCACTAATTTACTTGCCACTTCCTCACACTTGCCTATGTTTGGCCTACCTTCCTGTCATAATGCTCCTACCTAACCCTCCACTTATGCATTAGATCCTATTCCTTCTCAAAGACTTAGAGATTTACTTTCCTTTAACAATTAGTACCTCTAACTCTTTTGTCATTGATTTTCCACTCTACTCTAAATCATTCTCAATATCTTGCAAACATATGATAATAGCACTGATCAGAAAAAAAAATGTCTTAAACCCCCACACTTGTCTATTTGAATCTCCTCCAAAGAGTTGTCTATATTTACTATCTTTATTGTCTCACTCCCTATTAGCGCATTCCAATTAGGCTTTATTCTCATTGCTTCAATGAAAATTTTCTCGTCAACAGTTTCCATTTTGCAAATTTGAAGGTCAGTTTTTAATCCTCCTCCCAGTATTATTTCACAGTTGATCTCTCACATATCCTTGAAAGAATTTCTTTACCTCATGCCTGCCTCCTTTCTTCTACTCACTGGCCATTCTCTTGCTAGCTTACCTTCTATTTCCCAAGCTCTAAATGCTGCAGTGCTCTAGGATGCAGTTATAGAATATCTATCTTTTCCATCTACACTCAGTCTCTAGGCAATCTCATGCACTCTCTTGACTTTAAATTTTATATAAATGCCTATGACACATAAATTTTTATCTAAGGCCCAGCATCTCTCCTGAACTTACCTTTACTTTTCCAGTTATATAACTAATAGGCTTTTCAAACATAATGTATGTATCCTAAAGTAATTTTTTATTTTCTACCCATTTACATTCCAATTTAAAAATCAAACCAAAGCAACCAAGCAAGTAAACAACAATAAAATAGCCAGTGTTTCAGTTTGCTAAAAGCTCCTGGGAGCAATATACCAGAAATGGGTTGACTTTTACAATGGGAATTTATTAAGTTATAAGCTTACAGTTTTGAGGCTGAGAAAATGTCCAAATCAAGGCATCAGGCAAAGCTGTCTCTCCAAAGGGCAGCTATCACAGTGCTGGACTCCTTCTCCATGCCAAGGCACAATGGCAGCTCTGCCAGTCCCTGCCTTCTCCGCTGGACTGCGTTGCTTTCAGCTTCTTGCTCTTGTGGTGGTCTCTCTCCTGGGTTCCTCTCTAATCTGCATTCCTTCTTTCCATCTCTGCAGCTTTCTTTCTGTTTCTCTCTGCATATTTCTCCTGTTTATAAAGGACTCCAGCAAAAGGATTAAGTCCTACCATGGGTCATGCCCTGATCAAAAGGAAAGTCCCTTGACTGAATCTAATCAGAAGGTCCCATCTGCAATAGGTTTACATGAAAAGGAATGGATTAGCTCTAAAGACATGATCTTCTGGGGTCTACCCAGCTTCAGACTGTCACAACCAGGGAACACACACACACACACACACACACACAAACACTAATAAAAAATACTTCTACTTTTCCCAATCCCAATAAATGGTAACACAATTCACCCAGTTGGTCAGGCCAAATATCCAAAAGTCATATTTGATTCCTCTCTCTAATATTCCACATTCAATGTATCTGTGGGTTCTGTTGGCTTCTTTTTCAAGATGTATCCCAAGCATGACCATGCCTTACCACCTCTACCACTTTTCCTCTATACCAAGCTATTGTTATGTCTTGCCTCGAGTACTGTAAAAAGTCTTCTACTGTGCTTCCATTCTTGACTCCCTAAATTAATTCTCCACACACTAACCTTTAATGTAACTCATATCATATAATTTTTCTATTCAAACACTCCATTGGCTTAGAGTAAAACCCACATTCTTTAATATGGTCTATTTGCCCTTATATAATCTAGCCTTGGCCTTTCTCTCCAAACTCACTTCCCAGCTTGCTTTACTAAACTGGGTTCTTGAATTTCCTTGATTAGGCCAAACTCATTTCTACTTTGGAGACTCTACATTTACTTTTTCCTTTGCTCAGAAGACTCTGGATCTTTGCATGGTGGCTCTTTAAATCATTTACATTTGTTCAAATGTCACTTTTCCAGAGATGTCTTTCTGGATCTCCTTAAATAAAATGCCATGGCTCTCTATACTAAAAACATACATAAACATACTCTACTCCCTTATTGTAATTAATTTTCTTCCTAATAATTATTACTGCCTGATCTTAAACACACAAGCACAGTCACACTCACATACATTTCTGTTTACTTTTTAGCTCCCAACCTCAAGCCTGGACTAGAATTATCTACCATAAAAGGGATTTTGAATATCTTGCTAGCATAATGCCTAGCTCATAATAGGGGGCCCAATAAATATTCATTAAATATGTGAATGCTGAAATGACTCAACTGAAACTTATTTCAAATCTCAGTACTGTCAGAAGCAAGTTTTGCCCTTAGCCCTTAGCAGCTAAAAAATTTAATGAAACTTAAGAAGATTCTTTCATTCTCCTAAGCCAGATATAATTAGTTAAGGTTCAGAATTCTGGCTCCAATTAGGGTGTATGCCAGTTTTGATAAACTAAATTTTACATGCCAGTTGACATATCATAATTTGAAAACAAAAAAGGTTTTCTTTATTTCTGATTGATCTTCAGTTTTGGAAGAATCTAACATCTTTCCTTTAAGTTTCTCAGTTCTCCTTTCTTCTATCAAGAAGTTGAATATTTACCTCTGAAAAAACTCAAATATACTATTAAAGCTTATATTTTTGTGAGAAATCCTTTTGTTAAAAATGAATTCCTTTAAAATTTTGATTGAACACTTTTTTTGTGTGATTTCATGTTTCCCTTGTTTAATGAATCAGGCTAAATCTATGGAAGTTATTGTTGGGGATGTGATTAGAATTATTTGTGCAATAAAGCACTTCATAGCTTAAAGCAAGGTTGGCCTAGCTCTATGCCTGCTGTAACCCCGTGGCCTTATCTCTAAGTCAAGTAGGTATTTTTAGTTCATTGGTTTGTAGCAAAAGTTATTTTACCACCTAGATATTTTAGTAGAGCTGCCTTTGCTAAGTTAACTTCTCAAGCGGGGCCACAAGTTTTGCTGACATATAAAAATGTGGGTTTTTTTTTTTGGTTTTTTTTTGTTTTGTTTTTTTCCCATTAACTTCTCTGGCTTATCTCCCGTGTGTGGGAGAAAATAAGGGATAAGATTAAGCTATTTGTAGGAAGGCTGTTTATGGCACATGTGAAGGCATCAATACTTTCCAAGTATCACACAATGAGGTAGATACTAGCCAATTGTTAAGATTTAAAAAATCCAACCAAATGAGATTGTCTCTCCAAAAAGCAGTTAATTTTATTTAAATTGGAGTCACAGTTTAGATCAAAATTTGTTTATGATTTGAATCTTTCCAGGTGATTATATTGTTGTTTTATAGATACAGATTAACTTAGTTTTCTGCCATCTTTCTCCTTTCTCTCTTTTTTTCTCAATTCTAATAGTTCTTAATAAATCATTCAAATGTTTATATAAAGGGTTCCCTGTTCAGAACTCTTTCAACTCTTCTGGACAAAAGAAGAATTAAGCTAACTTTTTGATACCTTTGAAATGCAACTATGTAAACTTCAGGCCCATTTCTCCCTCCTGAAGGGCAGTCTGAGGCCTACAAGGAGGAGGACTTGAATGAGACATTTCCTATGTCACAGATCCTCTACTTCTGAAACCTTCTTCAAAGGGTTATCTTTAAAATCATCCTTATCAAAATAGCCATTTACCTTCTACTGATAAATCCATAGTAATCCAGGTGTGGTGATTCTTCTTTTTCTTTTTAATAAACATTTTGTTGAAGTATATCATACATGCAAAAAAGTGCACACATCATACATTTATTGCTCAATAAATTTGTCATAAAGAAAAAACACCCATGTATTAATATCTACCCAAAGATATTGTTTTAACTTATTCTACTTTTGAAGGAGACAACTAGAACGAATGTAGGGTGTTACAGAGGAAAATTTCAGTTCAATAGAAGAAATGACTTTCAAATAATTAAAACTATATACAAATGAGACAAGCATACTTGTAAAGAAGAAAAGTTCTACGTTATTGGACTTGTTCATGGATAGGAAAGAATTAGATTCTTCCTTGAGTAGAAGGCTGGACTGGTTAACTTATTTGTTCCTTTCCAATTCTGAGAATATACAATAAAAACATGCTTTGAAGATCAATTTCATAGTGGCAGCATTAAGGCAATTATAAATGCACCTAATGATCAGTGAAGATGGTACTTAGAAGATACTTTTAAAATGATTTTTTAAGCTCATTCAGTAAATAAAATTTAAAAATAGTGGACCAGGCTTTTTGTTTTCCATTATCATGGAATTTGTTATTATAAGTTAAGGACACTGTCAATGAATTCTGGGGTGAAAAGGTAGAATATGTTTCATAAGACTAAAGATTTATATCCATACCATCCTTCACTCTGGGGTGAACTTTGGTAAAAAGAAAAAAATGTTTATGTCTCTTCCTATTCAAGCTAATATAATTTTACTTTCTCACAAAGGTGTTGCCTACATGATGACTATAAAAATGTATAACTATGTACCCAAATTCAGCAACAGAACTAAGATTTCATATTTTTGTGTACTTTTTCATAATGGAAGTTTGCTTCTTTAATATCCTTCCATATGTGACCATCTACATTGTATTTAAATGTTTTATTATGTTATTGTGTTCCAATGATTGAATAAATAGAATAAAAGTCAAAGAAAAAAAACAGTCTAATTTTCTACTCAACACCTGGCTTCTGCAAAACCCCAAGGTGATTAAATTGAGGGCAGCATTTCTTTTGAGCCACCTATTGGACAAATATTCTGGAAAATCATCAAAAGTTTTGGGAAAGAGAATCATTCTTTGGACAGGAGGTTAAACAAAGGCCAGGGCCTCGAATTTATCTCTTTCTCTGAGTGAGTTTTAACACCATTGACCTGGCCAAACTCCAACACATTCATTATATCTTACCTGTCTCAATCACCCTTGAAATTTTAATAAGGCTCTATATTTCTTGTCTTAACCCACTTTCATAATATTGCTTGGAAGTGCTATCCAGCTGTGGTCTTTCACTTAAGGAGCTAGATTTATCTAGCCACTAGGGCATCCCCATATCTCTTATTTTCCCACAGAAGCAAACAGAGGCTCAGTGAATTTGCTAGAGTTGAAAGATTTGAACAGTTCAGACAAGTAGGTAAGAAATTCCAAGTACAACAATCCAAATTCTCAAGCACTTCTCATAATCATTCATTAGGAAAAATGATAGAATCAAGCACCCAGCTGAGCACTTAACTTCAACCAAAGTCAAATTCTGTAAAGCCTCCAAAGGTAAAATGCTCCAAGAAATAAAAACACTAGGAAGCTTTTCACCAAGATGCTTTCCAGATCATCTGAAGTCTTGTTTGCCTTTGAATTCTCACAGTTGGCTCTTGGGTGCTTTGATCCATCCTGTCTGAGCACATCACCATGCCAAGTTACAAAAAGCAACCCAGCAGGACTGACAAGGCCCAGGAGCCGGTACAAGTGTATGTCTGGTGCATCCTCTTCATTGAATTGTCCTTACTGGTGAGGATTTGTTAACATGCAAACCATGTCTCCAAGAGCAGTAGGAAAAGGGAAGAGATTCCTCAGCACTTCCCTGTTTCTAGTAAAGGATATGTTTTCTTTCATCACCCTGCTATCTCATCTGACAGCCATCCCCCATTTGAATTATTATTCCTCAATCCTGTAAAGCCTTTATTTAATATCATCTTTATAACTGCTCATTTAAGCGATACCTCTCTGGGACCTTCAGTCCTTCTATTTAATATTTCCCTCACTCTGCTTTACTCTCATTCTTCCCCTTTTAACATTTTATCTTAATCAGGCAATGTATATTGCAGAAATAAGATAATTTTTCTGTGATTTTAAGGAATATACTGTAATAGAGAAATGAGACTAGTCCTGAGTCACTCAGATTATCTGCATAATCTCCACCTACTCCATATTTCATAGGCAAGATTACACCATAACAAACATGTAAAGATAAAAATCAAATAGAATATTCTACCTTAAATTGCAAAGAATAAGTAATTATTTCCTCAGGTCCTTAGAGTTATAGCTTAAAAAGTTTTCTCCTGAGAATTCAGACATCAATTTAATTTGTGTATGTATAACTAAAAGTGCTTCATCAGTAAACATAATTATTTTTTGCCCTTGTGTAATACGTTTTCTTGCACTGATGATATAATTGATTTGGGCAAATTCAGAACTATTAAAAAATGATTAAAAACACAAGATATTGTACATAAAGCCTTTCCTTTTGTCAGATGACATCAATAGTAATAATGAATGTGCTCCTGTCTTATAGTAACATAAAAACTTTCCAAGCCACTTAACTAACATGAAAAATTTTAGAAATTTAAACACTGATTGGCAAAGTCAAGTACATACCAAACAGCCAGATAAACTCTTTAAAAAATGTTCTGTACTCTTTAAGGGAGCCAAATAATTTATGGACTTTAGGGAGTAAACTCTTCTTTGCTGATATGCAAGATGCTTTCCAAATGGCCTCTCTTCCTTCAGGCCATAAGAGGATTGACTCATATCTAGTTCTCAAATGCATACAGTGTGCCTAGCACTGTGCTGGGCATGTATTTGTTAAGCAAAGTGGAATGAAATTGTAAAATATTTTCTAGCTAATATAAACAAAGGCACTAATATTTTGTAAAGAAATTCAGAAGTTTAAGCTTCTTAACTAGATTGCCTTTATTTGTTGAACTTGTCCAAGTAATAATAACTCATCACTTCACTTTTCTTGAATCAGTGATATAAGAGAATAAAAATAACTATTACCAGGCTTAGCATACCTGGCAAATGGAACATTGACTAAACATTAAATTATAGTTTAGTTTCTCTGACAGTCCAAGACCAGGTTAGATGCTCCATATGGTACCTTACTTTTTTTTTTTTTTGACAAGTTTATTTCATTTAGCATATTTCATTTTTTAACCATTGGTGGACACTTATTAATATATTACTATACACTTATGTCCATAGCTTGCTTTGGATGTGTTTTTGCCCAAATATCACAATAACATGATATAACTTTAATATACATTTGTTCTCTTTCACGAAAAAAACCATTCTTATATATACATTATATTGCACTGACAAGGCAAAATGGAAAATTTATATATATATATATTTTCACATTTTTTGAGCAACTCAATCCTTTAATATTATTTTCTTTTCTTTTTTCTATTTTTTTAATTTTTTAATTTTTTATTTTTTGAGTTCTCATATATTTTAACTCTTACACTTAAATATCATTATTATTTCATTTTCCTATTTATTGTAATTGGCTATTGTTATGGCTTCACCTTTGAAGAGGCTATGGATCACAGAAGGGTCACAATGGGGACAGGAGAGGATCATTGGTGGGGGGTGTCAGGGTTTGGGATGCATGGGAGGAAGTCTACCTGAACATACATAAAAGGCATACAAAATTGCTCAGATGCTCACAAGGCATGGTCACGGGGTGAAGAATTACTCAATAAATGAGAGAACACTGAATTCCCATCCTGGAGAGCTCTGCCATATTCTCCAGGAGAGTAGCAACAGCCCCCCAAGTGCAGGGGTAGTGTCTGGCAAAGGAGGATGATCCATTGATGGGCCCTTGTTATTGATGAGTAGCCTTATAAGTCTTTTCTCTTGAAATTGAAACAGCCTAGTGTTATGGGGTGCCTAAGAGTTGCCTCTTGAGAGCCTCCTTGTTGCTCAAATGTGGCCTCTCTCTAAGCCAAACTCAGCATATGAATGCAGTACTTTCCTCCCAGCATGGGACATGACTCACAGGGATGAGCCTC
>PVKH010000362.1:0-39747 GCA_004027955.1 Chaetophractus vellerosus
CACACGCCCAAAAAAAAAAAAAAAACCTCAAAAAGAGAGTACCTGAAACCCACTTTGTTCCCTTGTACTTGGTCTTCATTGTTGATAGTAAAAATAAACATTAAAATGTAATTTATATAAATTCGCTAGTCCAACGATTTACTGATGTTTCAAGTGCAAAATGCAATATAACTGCATTATTTTCCTAATTGAAAGGGAGTCAAATGTTTGTGACCAATATTTTGGATGCCATAGTCTCCCTGAGAGTTTTAAGTGTAAAACATTTTTGAAAAAACAGTGTATCCACAGCTATCTGTCTTCAGTTACCTTGACTATCATGAACAAGTTGAACACATAATCAACTGTTCCTTTGTTTTCTTAGCCTGACACATTTTCATTGCCCTTCATATACACGTTATTTTCCTCCCAGTAATGGAGAGTTGTTCAGTATTAAAAGTCCATATACATGTGTATATTTTTAAAGTCCAAATTCTAACGTTATACCGAGGTTGATGTTAAGCATTTTTACATATTTAAAAATGTATACACTACTATCTTTGGACAAATGGATGCATTTGCTAAAGTATTTTAGAGTCAGAGGATTCTTTTTAAGGAGTAACTCTGAAACCAGTTTTACCAAAGAGTGGGTGTTTTGGGAGGGTAATTGTTCTAAAAAAGCAATAAAATATTTTAAATTGTAAGTCTCATGTGTCTTAATATGAGACATTCTAATGCACTCTCCTATATTAATAATACCAGGAGCATTTATTACATGTTATATAAATTACAAATATTAAATTAATTGTATTGTGCTTTTTAATAGCATAAAAGTGGAATACATCTATTTTTAAAAGTCATCAAAGTATAACAGTACCATTTTGAGAATTACCTAATGCTTTGAAATATTTAGGAATTAAAAAATAGAAATATTAAAAACATATGTTTGGTTAATCCATAAGTATATCTTGTAAATAATTTATTTTTCTCAACATCACATTGCTTAACATATTTAACATTATTTCTAAAAATCTTTATTTTTAAAGCAGTTTTAGGTTTACAGAAAAATTGCGCAGAAATTACAGAGTTCCCATACCACTCCTCCCATTATTCTTAAGAGTTTAGAACATTTTTATATTCATTTTGACTTAAGAGAAGTTATTGTGTGTGGACATTTTAGAAAAGAAATTCCAGTTCTCACAAGGCCTAGGAAATACTGTGGCAGAATAATCCAAATTTTTAGCAGAGTGGAGAGTAATATGGAGTTTCATTTTATTCTCATGTTATTGTATTTAATATTTGGAGAGCACAATGGTTGATAAAATTCTTTATAATATTTAATTATACGATCAACATATGTCATATCATTTTTACCCTTATTTTAATACCACTGCTAAATTTTACATTTATTTTAAAGTTTGTTATTAAAAATACCATATATAATTTTGGTATTTTAACACCTTTTTCCCCTGAGAAAGTGAAGTTTCAGGTGGTTACTGTGTTCATTTCACCATTCATTTACATAAATATCTATGTATCTCAACTTATAAAGTGATAAGTATATAAAAAATAGATTCACTTTAATACTTTTGCAAGTGTTTCTATGCTTTTCATGTAACATTTGGAAATAAAACTTTCTTTTTCAGTACTACTGTTGGATTCTAAAGCGCAGCAAACAGAATTGGAATGGATTTCCTCCCCACCTAATGGGGTAAGTACTTCTCATAAAATATCAACTTTTACTTTTTTAAAGTAAGAAACAAAACCTCCCACTCCCAAGGGAATTATTCACATTCTTCAGATTTAAACAAATGGTTTTAATTCCAGATATCTTGTTCAATATTTTGTTGTGTTTATAATGAAGCATTGAATTCTCTGGGTACAGAAGGTATACTTAGAACTTGAGAAAACGGGTTAAAAATTCCCTTTAACCATAGCCTTCTGAGTTTCTTTTATACGTAGAATCATACCTTAAGTTCTAGGCTATAAATGCTAACTAATTGCAGGGAACATTCCTTTCACAAACTCACTTAAACCTCTTTAGTTGCTTTATGCTTCTATAGTATAATCACCAGGTAGGTTGTGTGGAATTATTGAAACAGTATGTAATCTGCTTTCCTCTTTAAAAACAGTTTTAGCATTCAAATTATACATTAAAAGGTAACTAAAAATATAATATGTTCAACATTTTAACATGTAATTTGCTATGCAATATTATTTGGAATCTCCAAATTTTTATCATTTGCTATCTGCTGTTATTAATCAGAAGTGATGGCAGAGCATGCGCATATTACAGTGAAAATCTGCTACATAGTAAAAATATGGAGTGAAACTTGGCCAATAAAAATATACCAAATATGAGTAAGCCCTAAAACATGCTGACCATTTTGTTAATATATCCAAGAAGATATACTGCTAATTTAAATTTAATTTAATATCCAGGTTTTCGGGTCTTATTTTAATTGCGAGAGAGGGCAAATTCTTCCTTCATCCCCTATGAAAGAAGAGGCATCCAAGAGAGGAGACTATCTCCCATTGTTACTTAAGTTAATCTTCAGCACAGTAAGAAATCTGGAGTTAAAAATAGTGTGAAGTGTGAGATAGGGTATAAAAAGTGTAACAAATCCTGTAAAGAGAAGAATGCCTTAAAGGGATTTTGAGCATAAAAACAACATCATAAATTCAACATGTCATGAACTGGAAATCAGCTTATGAATGCAAAATATGTACAAGTGAAATGTCTTTAAAATACTCATCTTTTTAACTAAATTAATTTTTAGGAATTTGCTTAAAATCATTGTAGTTATCTACATTGATCACAATAAATTTTGAAACAAAAGGCAGTATTTTACAGAATAAATATATACAAAAATGTACTGAGTTTCAAGTATGAATATAATACTTTTCTTAGAAGTGAAGTAGTTTCCACGAGTAAAATAATATACATTATAGAAAGACATTAAGGATAAAAAATGAAACACCTTTCTTGCCAATGACAGATGTAGCCCATTTTCTACCATCCATCAATTAAAACAAATAGAGAGGATGGTTTTATCTCTGAGGAGAAGTAAACTGATAGATAATTGTAGTATTTCATCCATGTTATCCACAAAACGATAAATTATGAATGTCAATGTTATCTTGGACTCAAATGGGCATTTTATCAGCCCAAAGTATCTTGAGTTAACAGTAACCCTACATATGTATAGAAATCAACAGATTTTAGAAAATGATGATTGACAATATTTTCCATATATGAAACAGATTGGGTCACATGTGATAAAATAACTAACTGGAAGTAGAGTGTTACTAAGATATAAGTTTCTAGAAAATATTTTATAAGCATACTATAAAAATGCAGTGTCTGAAATAAGGTATTTTCCCCAATGGCATCGTTTATGGAAATGATTGCAGCCTCTTATAAAGTGAGATAATAAAACAGGAATTGCATTAAATGCATTTATGTAGTTTCACTATTTGTTATCTATCACTACAATAGTTGTCTTGAAGCGCCTCTCAGGAATATTTTTAAATTAAAATTAAGATTAACTGGGTTCCATAGATAGTAAAATTGATTTTTCATAAAGAGATCAAAATAATATAATTGTTCTTGAAGTTAGAATAAGGAATTCTTGAGATATATCCCTTTATAATAATTAGCCTTGGTTTCTTTAAACTGGGGAATTGTTAATTGTTAATTGCTGAAAATAGCATATTTATCTTAGTAGGTCTTGATTTTGGGGCAGATATCATTATTGGTTTTACTTCTTTTAATAGTTTCAGTGTAATTAAGAGACCAAAATCTACCTTTCCAAATGGATGACTTTGGGTATATTTGGCTGAGTGCCATTCAAAGTATAAGCCGCTAATTGAAATAAAGGGAAAATATGTACACTGTTAATCAATCACAAACTGAAATCATGTTGAATAAAAGCTGAACATGAAAGTGAGCACTTGCAGCATTTGAGGACCTTTGATGATATCAGTCTGCATAATAAAACTAGCAAATATTATATAACCATTATACAAGAAATTCCTGAATTGTGGCATGTTACTAATTTATCATTGTTGTTAATTTTCTAAGAACCAGAGCTTTAAAAGTAGAAATTAATATTGTATATAAAATTTAAATAAATTTGTATATGATCAAGTTTTACAAATTAAACCTATTACCACATGCTTATTAGTAGTTTATTGTCCCATCAGCTTTTCTTGAAACAGTGGTTTAAATATTACATGCTATATGACTTTGAACTTAAATACTAATATATTTTTATATTTGAAATTTTTTGAGAAATGAATATTAGTACATGATAGTTAAACTATTAAGATATCATAAATGTAAAGAGGGAAATTTTGTAATAGTAGTGATAAAGGAAATAACTATAGATGGGATAACAGTTTAGGATTTTAGGGGTATTAGGTGAAAGTTGTTTATCAATGAGCTGTATAGGTAGTATTATATGTGGCTTAATAAACTTTGGAATTGTAAATTCTGCTAAGCTAATTTTTTCTTTTTTCTTGAAAATGTATAAGATGGGTTTGTTTGTAGTATATGTTGTATCAGCATTTAAATGGATATTTTTAAACATCTGCTATTTTTCCCATCGAAAAACTTATCACTAAATATGAAACCAGCATGCTGATTTGCCATGTACCTTTGATTGTTGAAACCAATTTATTGGTAAAGATGAATCATATTTTTATAAATAGTTCTTTATAGTTATATAGCTTTATATACAATATTATATAAAACACTTCAATAAGTAAATAGCTCTTTAAAATGTTGCTCCCTTATATTTCATTTTGAAAAGATTGTAAAACATAGTCTGCCTTATAAATGTCAACATGTTGAATGCTTTTACATTTTACAATACTCTTGGAAGTTTCATGCCAGTGTTTTTAGATACTGTCTAAATTTGAGTATAATATGGTCATTTAAAATGTCAACCAAATTATCAAAACTTCTGCCATGTATCTATATGTTTGTGTTTTAAATGGTAATTTAAATAGTCTTAAACTTTAGTCTATAAAATTTATAATCTCAGTGGAGAATATACATAAGAAAACATATAAAAAGAAACAGTAATACACTAGCAAGCAGATATTGAGCCAAATGAGATGTTTATTTTATGTACAAACAATACAATCTAAATGATTTTTCTTTCACCACGATGAAGTTGAACTAGGAACCCTATATTCTCTGGTTATGGTGTTTGCCAGGATAGAGATCAATTTGACTCTTTCAAAGATATGCATTTGTGATATACTGAAGATACCTCATGTGCTTTCAAGAACAAAATGCTATTTTTTTGCTGAATGACTGATGACCTTTTATTAATTTTACAGTGGGAAGAAATTAGTGGTTTGGATGAGAACTACACCCCAATACGAACATACCAGGTGTGCCAGGTCATGGAACCCAACCAAAACAACTGGCTGCGGACTAACTGGATTTCGAAAGGCAATGCACAAAGGATTTTTGTAGAATTGAAATTCACCCTGAGGGATTGTAACAGTCTTCCTGGAGTATTGGGAACTTGCAAGGAAACTTTTAATTTGTACTATTATGAAACAGACTACGATACTGGCAGGAATATAAGAGAAAACCTATATGTAAAAATAGACACCATTGCTGCAGATGAAAGTTTTACACAGGGTGACCTTGGTGAAAGAAAGATGAAGCTTAACACAGAGGTGAGAGAGATTGGACCTTTGTCCAAAAAGGGATTCTATCTTGCCTTTCAGGATGTAGGGGCTTGCATAGCTTTGGTTTCTGTCAAAGTGTACTACAAGAAGTGCTGGTCCATTATTGAGAACTTAGCTATCTTTCCAGATACCGTGACTGGTTCAGAATTTTCCTCTTTAGTCGAGGTTCGAGGGACATGTGTCAGTAGTGCAGAAGAAGAGGCGGAAAACTCCCCCAGGATGCACTGCAGTGCAGAAGGAGAATGGTTAGTGCCTATTGGAAAGTGCATCTGCAAAGCAGGGTACCAGCAAAAAGGAGACACTTGTGAACGTAAGTAATATTTACTTTTAAAATCCACTGTGCATTTTAAAAAATTTCAATGTCAGCCATTTTAAGTAATAATAATTATCTGGACAAATGAGCTCTGCGCTACCAGTAACCTCGTTCTTTAGGTCTTAGAAAAAGTCACGATTGAACTTTAACAATGATTGTCCACAGTGATATCCATGCTAAGAGTATGCAATAAGTATTGGCGTTAATGATATATGTTGCTAAAATTTAATTTGCCCTATACTTGACATGGAAGTCAACATTTGTGCATTGCCTATTGAAGTTTAAGAGAGGAGATTGGGCAGGTGAACTTTAGCCTGAGAAGACTGAGATGACTTTCGTCAGGATTTGAAAAGTGGTTCCTCTTGTTTTTAAACCTTTATTGTCTGGGCCTGTAAGTAGCAGAAAAAAGAGATGATAACAAGAGTTCAACTGATGGGCAGGGCATATATAAAATATTTACAAACCTTTAGAATTATCTTTTATAAATACTAAAACTTTGATTCAAAAATTATAAAATTTCACTTAATCTCTGAGATTACTTCTACCAAAGCCGTATTTCTATTCTGGACTAAACAATAAAATGATTGTATTTCTGTTAAGTCATGGTGCAGTGGCCATATTTTTGTCAAAATGGGCTCTAGTAAAGTTTTAGAAAATATTATTCTTTGTTTTTTAAAACTGGATTTTCTCTCACACAGCATTCTGTGATCATAAAAATTGGCCAATATTTTTCTACTTAAAACTATGTCACAAGGACCTTCAAAATTGACTGATATTTTTTTCTGTTGATGGGTATCATGTAAAATATAATAAGGTTATATTATTTATGCATCTTTTAACTTATGACTTATAAAGCGTAATGTGTTTCATAAAGTAACTTTTATATTCTTTGTACTCTTAAGAAGCAACATATTTTATTTTAATATTTGCAATTCCTAGGTAATCCAGAGGTGACTCTAGCTAATAATAATTATAGTTAAAATTTTTTTGATAACTTACTACATGAGAACACTCTTCCATGAGCTTTACATATAGTAGCTCATTTAATGAGGTAGGTATCATTATTGTCTTTATTTTACAGAATAGGAACCAAATTGGGGCTATCAAAGATAAATAGCTTACTGTGAATTGCTTGATAAGTAATGTCTTAGCTTAGATTTAAAAAAGGGCATCCTGACTCCAGAGTCTCGGCTTTTAACAACGATATTGCCCTGGTTTATATCGTGAAGCAAGGGAAAACCTAGCTAATCATATTCTGGTTTCATTACTAAAGTTAAATGACTTACCAATGATGGTATGGTACACCCATGTATTTACAAATCACATTTATTTCCTCATAGAATTCTCATTCTAGTAGAATTCAAAATATTAATTTAAATATATTTATATCTGTGATGTACTATATGGTAGCCACTAGCCACGTATAACCGTTTAGGTTTTGAAATGTGGCTGTTCTTAAATTGAGATGCGCGGCAAGCGTAAAATATGCACACAATGGATGTTGAAGGCTTTGTACAAAAAAAAAAAGAATGTAACATAGCTCATTAATAATTTTTCATGTTGATTACATGTTGCAATAACACATTTTATATAAAATGGGTGAAATAAAATATATTATTAAAATTAATATCACTGTTTTTACTGTTTTATTAATGTGGCTACTAGAAACTTAAAAATTACATGTGTGGCTAGTATTATATTTCTATAAGATAGCCCAAATTTAGATGGTATACTGAACAATTAAATTTTTCTGGCTGTTTGAAAAGTTTAAGTACTTCATGGGGTGAGTTGCTAAGCATATAAATTACCTATGATCAAGCACTCAATTATCAGCTATACCATAGCTTACATTGCAAAGTTAACTTGAATGGAGATGCTATAGGTTCAGGTACCTTCCATCTGTTAAGTAACCTCATTTGATAACACCCGAAGGAACCAACCAGTCTACCCACTATCCTCTACCCCCATCCCTCACTGGAAGAATTTCTAATTGAGCAGAAAATCATGCAGGTTCTATTTTTAAGGAAACCAAAAACTGGGGAAGGTTTATCACTACTAGTAGGCAGAATTCTATCCATTGGGTAAGTACAGAAATATATTTAGTGAACTAATTAATTCAGTGAAGTACAATGTTCTTATTGACTGGAAGCTCACAGTTACTTGAAAGTGGTAGTGGATTCAACCATTATAACTATTAATTAAAAAATTAAAAAATCTAAATCACAGATTAGACTTCACCTGTAAAAGCCATTGTTTTCAGTAGTTTGTAGATCCTGATTGATGTGAAAGTGGAATTTAAAACTTCTGCACAATTAAAAATGAGAAAAATCAGGAAGCAGGAATGCATATAAAAATGCATGATTAAATTTGTGTGAGAAAAGACTAAGAAAAAAAATGAAAGGTCTGTTCTTTCAAGATTTAATGATTTTAAAGAAAATTACAGTATTTTTGGTTCATTTTGTATAATTTAACTCAAATGATTTCTACAGTTACATGTTAATAAGAAAACCCAAACAGAAGCAGTTTGATTTCTATACTTCTAAGTATAGAACTTAGTAAGAAAAAGCAGTCTTTATCTGTTTGGATTCTATACAAATACATTTGTGATGAAGAAAAGATACCAGTTTCTTTCAAACGAGCAAAATAATCTCATTAAATGTGGGAAAGTTGCTTACATTCGTTTATTTTGGTTTCAAGAGTTAAAATAACATTTGATTACCAGAGTTATTGTCCCCTGCAAAATACACTGTTACTTAAAAATAAAGTGCAATTACTTCACCATCATCCACATTAATTCTGTGTAAGAATTAGTGGAATTAGGTATTAATAGTAAGAGTTCATTAAACACAACAACAAAAAGCAAACCTGATTAAAGGAATTCCTCCTGTGGTTCAACTACAAGAATATGTGTTCATTTTTATAAATCAAGTAAATTGTTTATGATACAACTTTCTTAATTTTTAACCTTGGTGATTTTGAAAAAGGAATTAAATACCTTATACTTAACTGTGGTACTATGTTCATTTGCAAAAAACACTTCCCTCTTTGGCATAATTCCAGTGCATTGCTGCAAGAGTACTTGCCTCTGGAATCAATCCAGGCCTGTCTTTATCGTATTTCTCCTGTTTCCTTTCAGTGATCTTGTTAAGAGTTTGGAAACAAATTCCAGTCCCATACTGAGGAAAACTAATGTGTGTAAGAGAGGATGCAAGTGAGTCACTAGCCAAATGAGGATGGTTAGCCACTTAAAGGCAAGGTTTATCTGGGTACTGGGTTTTCTGGTGTGGCCCGTTTTTGTTAGTTAGGATTTTTTTCCACACATAAGAACAGTATGAAATACGAACAACTATGAAAACTGATCACAGTTTTGATTCTTTAATGTAAGAGCTTTTGTATTTTTTGATTTTAAAAATTAACTCTCAACTTTGAAAAATAAATGACTCTCAATTCTACTAATATATGGAGCACTTCTAACTATTAATATAGTGCTTTATGAAGACATCTCTTCATATCATTTAAAAGTATATAATTCCAGAAGTTAGCATACTTTTATGGAAAAAATGTCTTTTAAAAAATTTCCTTATAAGATTTTTCATGACTTCTAGGCAAATTAACTTATATGTATTTTTCTTAGATTAAAAAGTGAAATTGTTTTGTAATTGAGAGCAGATTCTATTATCTTTTTACTTATGTAAATATTTTTGTGAGAATAATAAAATTAAATACTGAAATATATTTTGGAAATTTAGAATTTTTGTACAGTGTGATTCCATTTAGAAAATAGGATATTTGTTAAAGTGTGAAGCTCAATATTATAACTTGCATTTATAAAGGGAATTTGCAGTTTACGTAACTGATGTTCATTTTCTCATTAATCCTTATCACATCACTAATAGGTAGAAAGTATTATTTCCTTTTCTCTATATTTCTAACTCTTTATCTCCATCTCCACCAACATAAAAAGGAACAGAAGCTCAGAGATATTAATAAGCACAACTTGGATAAGAATCCAATATTTTCGTTCCTGAAGAACTAATGAAATCTTATTCTAAGTAGGTGACCATTTGCCCAGTTTGCCTGGGATGATTGTTTTGCTTGTCCTGGAAAGATTATTAACATTGCCTCTTTTCGCTTTCAAAAGTGGTCTCATTTGGCTCATTCTAATTGTAAAAAAGTCCGAGGATATTATGTAGTTTTCATGCCCATGGATCAGAATATAGATAAATGATTTACTTGCATTATATGTATTGCTTAATTTCAATGTTCTTAATTAAATTAAAAGATTTAGAAATTTCCTTTTTGATTTTTTTTCATGAAAAGGGGAATTCAAAGAATTCATGTTACTAATTTTTGTTATAAAGAATTTCCTTAATAGTTGCTTCTTAATATTTTGTATTAATAACTTAGCATGGTCTACCATTATTTTACTAATATATAATTTATGCACATGTAACATATATACTTTAATAAATTAAAACTTATTCAATTTTTATAGCATTAATAATATTTTAAATCCAAGTGTTTCTTGATCAGATTTCTTGAAAACCATTCTTTATTTTCACAGAAAATGAACATGTAATTTGTACCGTCAATTTTCATGATGACAAGTGAGATGTTATAATATATAGTGTTTATAGTCACATATATACATACACACAGATATGCATGATATGCTTCAAGGTTAATAGCTTAGGTTCTGGAGCCACAAAGAGTTTTTAAATCCTGGCCTCCACAATTTCCCAGGTTGTATAAACTAGGACAATCTCTCAAAGCCTTAATTTCCTTAAGTATAAAATGGGGCTAATAAAAATAGTACCTCCCTCATAGGGTTTTTGTCAGAAGTGAATGAAATTATGTAAGAATAGTTTTTGGGACATAGCAAATAGTCAATAAATGCTTGCTATTACCTTATTTTAATAATACAATAGAAATTTGCTAAGTAAAGAGATCTCATGGTAATGAATGAATGAATATATATTATATAGGTCACAAATTGGTAAACATCCTTTAAGCCAGTTATCTCAACCCTGCTAATTTACCTAAGAAGACATTTCAATGAAAGAAAAGAACACTTTACATAACCTTTTCCCCCCAGCTTTGTGTATAAGAAAATATTGGAAATAACTCAGTTGTCCAAAGTTAGAGGAATAAATAAGTAAATTAAGGTACATCAGCTTGAATGAATTTAGTCTTAAAATATAAATGATGCTATGTAGATATTTTGAATGGTTTTATTAATAACTTTGAATGAAAAAGAATAAAATTTTATATACAGTAATATTTTAAATTATGCAAAGTATGCATGTGGAAAAGAATAAATGGCATAAAATATAAAAATGAGTATGTCATAGTGGTAGGATTGTGGGTGATTCTTTGTTCTTTCCATGTTTTATTAAAATGTCTTGAACATTAACTTTTTTTTTTAACAATGTAATTTTAAGTAACCTGATAGCTCATGCAAGGACAACATAAATTTTATCTCCAAAATATGGGTTTTTAAAATAACTTGGCTTCTGTATATAGCACAGGGCGTAGCTTGTGGAAGGAATGGCAGGTATGGCTTAAATGTTTAAGGGGGGGGGTGATTCAAGGCATTTAATAAAAACAAATCATAGATTATGATTGTTTTTAGTTATTAATAGGTTTTGATAGGTGCCAAGAGCAGTTTTAAGTGCTTCATACAGAGTAACTTATTTAATTTTATAGGAAAGTGTTCAAATTAAAACCTACATATACCATAGTAAGACGATCTTTCCTTTTGAATTCTTATGTTTTGATCTCATCCTGTGGGAATCATCACATTCTACCTGGTATCATTATTTGTATTTTCCTCTTCTAGCTTCTAAACTTCTTAACTTCCAAGCCTCATTTCTTTATCTTTCTAGTGCGGTATTTTAGGCCACATAATTCGTTCAATAAATATTAAGTTTTTTAAAGACTTACTCACATACTACCCACTGCCAAGACAATTTCTTACTGTGTATTTATTTTGCTATTTGTTTTAATGGCTAATCTCTATGAGTAGTCTCAAGCTTTGTGAACATGAGACTCATTATTATATTTCATTTTTGTTGTAGCATACCGTGAAAATAATTAGCAAACATGCACAGGAGTCTCCTCCAGATTTGAGGAATTTATTTCTATCAAAAATAATATAAGTATATATATTATTCATTGTCACATTTCCATTCTCTGTTATTCTCTGTTTGTGTGTCTTTTTCTTTTCAATTTCACTGTCTTCTTCCTGTTATGAAATGAAAGACATTTCATTCTCTTTGCTATTATCTATGTCTTGAGGTAGAGAGCATCAAGAGCCTGATTACATTGTCTAAAATAAGAATGTCTTTTAAGCGTGTTTACATTTATCTTATATGAGAAAGTAACTTTTGTTATAAGATTATCCAGAAATAATAGAAAGAAACAGAACTTGAATATCAATCCCAAAGCTAATATTTTACACTATTTTATAAATCAGAATTTATGTAAGCTCAGTATTATAGCAAAATACTTTTCTGCTTTTGGGTTATACCTGCATTACCTTTACAATTTTCCTTATACTTCTTTAAATTACTCACTTGGCAAAAGCTCATAATATTTGTTTTAAGGCATATTTAAATAGGTAGTGTGCATAGATCTAGAGGAACCAGTGCCACTTGCACACTCCCCGTCCTCAGGAGCAACTACGGGTACTAGCTTCTTCTGTATTTTCAGCGATATTTGCTCATAATTCCTGCAGAGAAATATCATCATGATACTTAAAATTAGAATCATGTCATAATTTCCTACTAGACTATTTTAGGCTTCAGTTAAAATCACACTGTATTTTTACTCGTCTTTAGTCATCTTTGAATTTACCCATGGTATGTTCAGCATCCTAACTATTCAACAAATAAGGAAGGACAGGAAAAGGAAGAACTGATGGAGGGGGGTAGGGAATAAGAAAAGAGATGAAGGAATACGAAATTAATATCTCTGATTTAGCTTTCGAAGATTTATAAGCTTATTATATGACTTCTGAAAGTTTCTTATTAGCCTAGTTTTGGCAGGTATGTGGGTCACTCTTTCATACTTTTAATGGAAGTTTAAATTGGCATCAATTTCTGGCAAACAATTTGGTAATATAAATCAGTGATACCTTAAAATTTTGAATTTAATTTGATTTGTCTATCCAACTTCTATTTCCTCAAAGATAATTATCACTAATACGTGAAAGATTTTATTTATAGTGACAAATTATATAATTAGCTTTATTTGTGCATATAATCTTAATAGTATTTTCATGGGAAGAATCTCACCCAGCTATAAGTGAGACACTTTCTCTGTGTGCATTCAAAAACTGATGCATGAATTAGAAGAGGAAAAATTCAGAAAATCCTTTTATTTCAATTTCCCTTGTATTTAATCTATTGCAAAATATCTCACAAATTTGGTTTTATGGAAGGGTCTTCTCATTAGGATTTTTGTGTAGGGTTAGTTTGTGGTCAATAGAAGGTCACACGCAAATATAATTTGAAGGTTTTTGTTTTTTGATCTGGTAGCAAAAAGCAGTTCAATTTTGAGTTAGGTCAAGTTAATGAGGTATAGATGTTAATTTTTGTTTCCTACCTATCCTATGATGTAAACTCTGTTAAAGATTATAGAATCCAAAAGTATATATTATAATATATATCCCAAATAACAGCATTCCATGGGAACACAGAATAATATGTAAATCAGATGAAATGAATGTGAATTATATCAAATTCTGTGATCCTATGAGAAAGTTTGGAGGGTTTATTGATACTCTAATGTGAATAGCCATGTCTGGTGTTAATGAATAACATAAGTACAACCAGGGGAAATATATTTTGGAGTATAGTAATTTGAAAATTTTTCATATGGCTTATATTTTGTAGTGTGGATTTATAATTCATTCACTCAAAGTGCTTACTGTTGATGATTTTATCATCTCTTGCCTTCCATGTATTAGAAATTCAAGAGGCTTTGAAAGGACACATACTGTGTTTTATATTTTAGTGCATGTGTCACCCAATTAACACCTAATTTAGCCATTCACCTATGTGGTATTGGCCTCAGACCTGTACTAAAGCCATTAACGCTGTGAATTACAGTCTTTTTAAAGAAAACAATTCTGGAGAAGGGGGCACCATGTGTATTAACTACATATCTTGAATCTCTCATTTATTAAAGTTGAATGGTCAATAATCTGTTATGTTAATATTGCCTACTCTACTTTTTAAGAAGATCATTCTTTCTAAACAAGAATTAGGGTGGTAGAAGGATTAAGGGCGGGACTGGAAGGGTGGGGACGATAGAATATATCTAAAGAATGCATTTGTATTAGGTATCACTAGATATAATAAAAGTTTATTTTTCTCAGAAAAATCAACTGAATAATAGTAAGTTCACTGAACTACTATATATATTCCAATGCTTTATATGGTCTATGTTTATTTTAGTAGTAGCTTACTATTATTAGCTAAACTAGTTCCCATGTAGAAAGTGACATATAATGACATTAATTTACCTAATGACATTAATTTATACTAGTAGATGGTTGTTAAGTAAATCTAATTGATTTAAAACTGTTTCATTATGTCTTCCACTGTTGTTTTAACAAAGTGAAATAACTTACACTCTCCAATATTCCTACTTTAGTTAACATTTTCCTGTAACATAGTTTTATCCTTGAAACAAGATGTGAAACAGGATATGTTCCTTGCCCAATCAAATGAAATAAATTCATTGTAATGCAACTGTTCTATGGACATTCTTGCACTCTCTGAGAATACAATCTCCTCCAAGATAATTAGAATCATAAACTTTTAGAGTTTGAGTGTTCCTTAAAGATTATCAAAGATAAATGAGAGTGTTTTAAATTATATTATATATTTTTAATAAACAGAGCAACTAATGTCCTCATATAGCTCTACCAGTTCAATATGAGAGCTCTCAACTTAGGACTTTTACTCTTTCCATTTCACATTATATGCACACACCTATTTATACATATATGAATAAACACACATGTATATAAGCATATATTTATATGTACATAAATATGCATATGTACACACATTCATATACATTTATACGTGCACACCACACACACAACTCATAACTGCCCACATCAAAGGGAAAAATTTTATCAGCATACTGGAACAAGAACACAAGTTTATTTTCTCCTTGACCCATTTTTAGATTTCTTAGTTGGTGTGCTCTAATCCCTTAATTTATAAGTGCTAAGTAGTTAAGATTTTGTTCTCTGTAAGGATCTCAATTGAAAATTAAGAGGCTGAAAATTCCTATAGAATATTAGATTATTGCATATTTTAAAGACAAAAATAAAGCTACCTCAGTAATGTCTTTAAATTTTGGTACATGATGCAAAAATTGATACACAGTAAACTTTTCTTTCTTTATCTTAAAGTTGATGTTTAGTTTTTTTCTAGTGTATGGAATACTTGAAGGCGGTTTATGCTTTAGGAGGAGAACAGACAGTACATTTCATTTCTTTAATTCTCCTAAATTTCTGTAGTATTTGTCCAAATTCTAGGATTAGCAATTAGTACATGTTTTGGATATTGTGACTATTGTACTTAAGTACATTTTAAAATGACAACTATGAGCACCTCTTATATTATTGGATGTTTAGAATCGGGGATGGGAGCAGAGGCTCTGCTGTTAAACCATATGACTTGTCTTGATAGCTGAGAAACCTTCAGACTTTATAGCCTCTCAGCCCTTGCAACAATGGTAGAGGGACAGTTATGTACTGAAAATTCTATTTCTAAAAACTGACCTTTAAAATTAACACATGTTAAATTTAGACTTCTTGGTTGTGAGTGGGACCTGGGAAAACATGTAGCTCCAGGTTTATTAGGTTGAGGCAGCATTTTAGTTTGCTAAGAAAACCTGACAGGAACTGTTTGCCATTTCAGCCATGCTTCTTACTGTGCCTACTGTTTTTTCTGCACAAACATTATATACAATAGCACTAGTTTTTTCAGGGTTGAATGTAATGTTTTGATCATCTCCTTTCGTTTGTAAAAATTTTCAATAAGACAGCACTGCCACTCACTTCAAGTTCAAGCAGCTTTCTCATTGATTTTCAATATTATTCACCAGGCTGTTATAATACATGTATACATCCTTTTTTTTCCCTAATAAACCTCATCCTTCAGTATGGTAAAGTTATGTTCTTTGCCATACTTACTCCCTCTGGTTTTTTTATCTTTATTTTTGCCCCTGAAACTTCTCCTATAGTGTTTTAGACTTTTACAACAGCTTTCATTTACCATCTAAAAATTGTACAGTATTCCTTGGTTTAAGACTTTGAAGATATCTTCTCATCTTCCAAATGATTAAAAATAGTGAAATTGCATCTTCTTTCCTTGTTCTTTGTCTTTTTACAATTAAAATATAAGTCTTTAGCTGGCAACATTTTTTTCCTTGGTTCCTTACATAACTGCAATTTTACATATTATAGTTCAGTGCTGTGCAGACTAAGTCAATAAAAAAGATTGAACTTTTTAGCAACTTTACCATTACTATTGCAAAGTTTTAATTTAATGGTGACATATCTCCCTGTTTTGAAATATAATTCCTTCCTTTATGTTTCCTGTAGAATTAATTTGGTGTAACAGGAGATATGGTTTTTACCTCTTCTAATCATTGATAATATGCATTATTTACAAAAACTCATAAAATTAATCTTTCAGTATTTACCTGAGAAACGAGTTTCATAATGAAGGGATGTAATTGTAAATTTAAAAATAAAAATCCCAAACCACGATTCTATATGGGAAACATTCACAATTTCAATTCTAAACACTTATTATAGAGCCAAGAAAATAAACCACACTTTGATCAATGCTGAGGTTATAGTGCCTTTTGTAACATTTGTACTGTGACTATATAAGGCCAGGACCACCACTGTCAGTCAATACTGTAAAGGAAATCAGTCAAGATGTGTATGTGGTTGCCTAGTCAATTAAGGCTCCTAATCCCTATTTTTTGAAAAATCTTTAACAGTTGCTATTATGGTCTGTTTAAAATCTTAGCAAGAGAGGTAGAGACTAACAACAAATGAAAGTGTAGTAATAAATTATTATTTTTTTCCCACCAGGATGTCAGATTGCGGGTGAATACCGAAGAGGGGGCAAGGTTAGAATATAGACACAACTTCTGACTTTTAGTTTTTACGGATTTTTTGACATTATTTATTCTGTCATAGAGACCACAGACTACGTGTTACGTCTGTCAAAGAAAGCATAAATATTCAGGAGCCTGTGAACATAGCTCATTTAAACTCATGTGGTACAAGCTGAGACAAGTCTGACTTGTTGAAAAATAAAACATTTAGGTAAACCTATACCAGAGTTTACATTCAGCACAAATCTTTTATTGTAGACATTTTTTTTGCCACTTCCTGATGTATGAGATGAAACAAAACAGCAAAAACTAGCCTGCCTTTAAATAAAAGTCTAATATACACTGAAAATAATATACATTTAATCATATAAATGTAAAGGGCATGATAATTTATCATTCATTAATGTCTATAGATAATTGCCACTTGCCAGTCTGTGGAATCTGATAGATTGTTGACACTGATTGATGAGTATACATATGAGAATATACACAGGCAGACCGCTTAGGTCAGTTGAACACACAAAACCAAATTGCATGGTGAGGAAACTTTTTGGTATTTTTCTTTATTCATTTTTTTAAAACAACATTGCACAGTATCAGGAACTCATGTGACTTTAATGGTAAATTTACTTTTTTTTAGCACTACAGTCATCAATAAAAACACTGACTACTTTGAATTTTAAAAATGTAGGAGATGTTTGCTCATGATGCCTCTGGCTCACAGAGAATTTTTATTTTATTTACTCTTATAGAAAGAGCATTCTAAATAAAACTTGATAGTTGTTTTATATATACCTGAAGTTGTTGGAAAATTTCTTAGGGAATACCATTACTTAAAAATTGAGTCACTGATAAGCTGTTTCTATATGGTATTAGAAATAAGAGGAAGCTATGTTCTGCATTTCTCCTTAAATGACTTTCAGCACTGTATTTCTTTAATGGACTCTTGCACCTCAGTATCTGTATTTTAAAGTTAGAGGAAAATAATATATCTGGAACAAAATATCTGGCTGCAAAAATTTCAGCTGATAATTCTTTTCAACCATAATTTGTTAGTTTTCTCACCTTGAGAAAAAACATTAACACTAGAAAATATGTAGAATTTCAAAATTGTTTAATATAAGTTTAAAGGTTTTGTTTAAAAATACAGGAAAATGATCATATTATGTTTTGACCATAGTCTAACAAAATGGATATCCTGAGATAGAATAGGTGCATCCTTTTCTTTTCTTTTAGTGCAGTCTACTTTTATTTTTACTTTCTTATTTTAGTAATGACGATTGGGATATTTTTATATAAACATATATTTATTAGCTAACTCTGCAATTCCAGATATATAAATAAGTTAAATTACATTTTGCATGGAATAAATGATATTGACAGCTATGTATTATAATATTTAAAATGAGCTTTGGAGTTACAAATCCATATGTACCCATAATAGTCATGTTTCTTAAAATGTGCTACATGTAAATCACTTTATAAGAACTTTTTATCATTTTACCATGTGCATTGAAATTTGAAGTTATGTAATTTCTATCAAATTATTGAAATACCAGTAACAAATCTCCAATATATTAAAATAGCCCATAGCCAGGATGTCAAAGCAATGTATAATTTATTACATCATTATTGTCATCTTTATTAGGTACATAAAAATATTTTTGAATGTGTTTTAGAGAGAGAAGGCCATATTTCACAATGCTCATCACTAGTAGAAAGCAAAGCATGGTTCTGAAAATTATGTACAATATTTTAAGGTATGTTCATTTTAAAATATAGTTGTCAATAACTCTATTTTATATGAAATGACTGGGATGCACTTTTTTCCTACTACTGAATAGTTTTGCATAACAGTTATTTTGCATATTAGTCATCAAATGACTTGAGATTCTGATTTTCTATTTAGAAAGGGTTAATTTCTGCAGACAGATGACATCACTTTCATTAAAATGACATTGGGAAACTGAGATAAATCATTCAGCATTTTCTGTGCTGACATGATGTTTGCCTGTCTGATTACATCCTTTCCAATAGACAGCAAAGAGGCAATTATAAAAAAAGACATCTGTGCCAAGGTTTAGCTAGCCAAAAAGGGCAAGCTCTTGTGTTTAAAAGGTAGAGAATCCAATCGATGAAAATGCCTGGACCTGTTAGCGCCAATAAAGCTGAAGGCCACTAGAAAGCTCAGGGAGGGTCTTTTGTTGTAGAGATAGAAAAGGACCCAAACTATGACACTTTGAGGGGTGCAGGGTCAGCAAAGAAGATCATCCATCTTCTTCAGTGGCAGCTTTCTGTCAGATTCTAACCCTGTTGAGTGGAGGAACTAAGCCTCTACTGTTGACACCAACCGTTTCTCAGCCAAGTGTAAATGAAGCTAATATTCACTGACCTTATGCATAGCAAATGAAGCCCTTGTGTGTCATTTGAAAAATAATGTTATCTGACACTTCAAGAAGTGAATGATGGCTGGAGAGAGAGTGCACGTGTGTATGTATGCATGCGCGTGTTGGTTAAGCAATGATGTATCCTTTAGCTGCTCTATATTTCCATACTTTAGTTGATTTTCAAAATAGCCACAGATTTACCATTTTGATGCAAATTGAGTTTATAGAATTTTTATTTACATATCATGACATTTTACATGTAGAGCTTGACTATAGTACAGAGCAAGCTCTTGTCTGGCTTCCTTCAGGCTCAAATACAGATCCTGGCACAGAGAAGATTCAGTTTGGTCTAAGAAAATATATAAATTTCAAAGACAATATTGAGTTATTATTTCATATTCAAAACATAATGAAACAGAATATATTTCTTTCTGATTATAAACAATAGATTGTTCTCATTAGAAAGCAAGAAAGAAATACTACATTTTGTTTATACTTTTAAAGGCATTGTACAAAAGCTTCTTTTCTTTTTAGTTAATAACGTCTGTTATAATCTAATAGTCTATCTTGGTCTCTAAAATAAGATTTTCACATTTTGCTTACTGATTATATTTAAAATTGCTTTTTCTGAAGGTTTTTGTTGTATTTTTAAAACTTTTCACAAAAATGAGGGTTACAGTGTAGCAGTGGTCATACATATTCATTACATCAACAATATTAAGTCATCCCTTAATATTCTGAGTAAAAAATCACTACTGACAAAAATGGAATAATAATTGTGATAAACATAAAAAAATCATTTTAGAGAATGTACGGAATTTAAGGATTTGGGGAAAAGTTAAATTAAAGCATAGCATTGCATTTTAGAAGTTTCATAGAAGGTGATTATCTGACCTGCTGGCTTTCATGAGAATCACCAGGACAGATCTGCATCTAATTGACATCAATCATGTTTGAATTGAAAGTAAACAGTTGTAAATATATATATTTTTTGGAATTTGTGTATTAATTTTTGTTCACCTCATCAGGTTTGTTTATTTGTTCTTATTAAAGGAGTGAATGTGTTTTCTGATCTATCAAACAGCATCTAGCAGTAGGATATTTTCTTCTTGGTTCTTTTTTTGACAAGTAACTAAAATCAATTGCGATCATATACAAAGTTTCCTCTTGGCAGTGCTCCTGAACCTAATCATACAAAGACACTAAACATGTGTTCAGTCAGTTCTTATTATTTTTTGCACATTTGTCTGAATCTAAGCCCTCTTCTAAGTAAAATGATTCTCAAATACCAGAGAGGAATTATCCTTCTTGATAATAACTTCACTGAATTCTGACATCTCTCTCTCTCTCTCATCCATTGTTTATACACTGCCCGATCTAACAATGATATATAAAAGGCCAGTGTTTAGAATTGTAGCTTTGTTCATGAAACACATGCAATATCTACACCTACAGATATTAAATTCAATGAATCATTTATTTTCAAAACAATACACTTACAAAGAGTACATTTTGCTGCTGGTGGTGGTGGTGGTGGACTAAGTCGAGGGACTTTTCAAATCTTTTGAATAACAATAGTTTGTACAAAGACTCTTTGAGATACATCCAGTGGACATAAGATATATGCAAACACACATACGCACCCTCCAGAAATGATAGTAGCTTCCTGTTCTTGAGTTTCTGTGAGCAATCTACACAGTCTGGACTAATTCTCACAAAAATTTATGAAAAAGCTGACTAGAGTTCAAATACAATTACCTTTTTTACATTGTTTTGTCATGGTGTTCCTTGATTTCTTCAGAAATTTCATTCAAGGAGTTTCCATAACACAGAGAGAGAAAAAAGCAAGACTTGGTTAAAAAGAAGTGGATTTTGCTTCATGGATTCACAGGGTATGGATTTAGCCAGGTGTTTGAATCTAAATAGGAAAGGCCAATTGTACTTTATAATATGCAAAAGTTGTTCTAGATTAGTAACACTTTAGTTTTAGAAACCAAAGTGGTGTTTTCATTCTGCTGCTAAATCTCAGCCTGTTTGCTCTGAGAGCTTTCAGAGTTCAGTCTAGGCCACTCCTGCTAGCCCATGTAAGGTTTTATATGTGAACCAGTGTATTTTGGTATCATAGAGGCTTCTGGTAACTTTCTAAAATTATTCCTGGTTGAACCATTTGAAGCAGTGAGGCTGAAACTCTGTCATCGGGCATCTTGTCATTGTTTGGATGGAAACTTCCAAGGCTAGGAAGGCACTAAACATCATTCATGTACTAATTTAAGAATCATTGATTGAACTGTATTACCCAACATTATACTAGGTACCATATTTATATACAACACTGATTATACATGAGGTTTTTAGGATCCAAACAATCCCTGAAATAATTGGGATTCTTAGATTCCAGTCAGGAAGCCATTGTAGCTGAAGGCTTGAGAGCAGATGCCAGTAGTCAGCTTTTAAAGAATAATAAATCATGCTGCTTCAGTACAAATTGTGATTTGCTAAACTGGTCTTAAAATGAGTTTCAAAGATCTTTGAATTCATACTGTAGAATCAAATATTACCACATCTTGTGGTTAAATGAAATGAAGTATTTTTTCTAACTAGTATCAGGTTCATAATGTTCTATGATATAAGAGATATTGCTACAATGTATTTAATAAGTGACTTTTACATACATATTAAACAATTATTCCCTATAAAATTTCTATTATTATTTATTTGCAAAGTGAAACTGAAAAATAATTCATCAGTTTTTTCTAGATTTACATTTTATGCTTTACTTTTCAAGCATTGCCTGGGAAATAGATAATATCAGAATAGCCATTATATTTATATGTCTTTAAAGTAGCAAATGTTGCTTTAATGTGTATAGAGTAGGTTTGATTTGCTTACAGCTTTAAATATGAAAGAATGTATTATGCACTTAAACAAAAAGTCAAAATAGTCCTTGCTTGAGACTTTCTATGCTGTGTTAAAGTAAACTAAATGTTACTTTTGTAACTTCAAGGAACAATTTATGCAAAAATAAATATCCAGTTTCAAATGCTTTTGTTTATTTTCACTGATGAAAAAAAGTGAGGCAGTTTCTTTGTAGTATAATCAGTGAAACTTTCAGCAGGTGAATAGTGGCATCTCTATCTGAGAGCCAGATATGTTACAGTTTTTCTCTTTGTGACAGTCTGATGAGAAAAATGAATGGGCAGTTCCAATACTTGGTCTGACATTTCCCAGCTTTTCGTATTGAGACAGCTAGGCAGAATCACATACAACAACTGAAAAATTAACCATCACTCTGAGGTCATGGCTGATTTTACTTCTGATTCTTCCCCTATTATAGGGGTCAAGGACTTCTGGAAAAGTTTGACTTATGTTTGAGGTCAGGAAAAGCAGGTGATTTTCACTTTCTATAGCTGCAGGTCTCTGAAGATATGTATAGATTAAAGTTTGCCCCACACTGCTTTGTCAGCATAGCTGTGACTTTCTTTGACAGTTGTAAAGGAATTCTCCGATGGAAGGAATTAACAAAGAAAATTGCTTTCTTCTGTAGAGCAGGGAATATACTATGGAATTTTAAAAAAATTACATTATGCCATATAATTGTTTTAAAATTTAGCTTGTGCCATTTTGTAATTAAGAAAATTGATTCTGGCATGGACTGATAGACTCCAAAGATTATGTGTGAGTTGGAATCAAACTATAATTCAGTTATTAGATTTTAGTTTTAGGTTTTCTGTCTCTTAAACAATGAAGAGTTGAAGTTTTATTGTATTTTTAAATTGATGAAAGTTAAATTAGAAAGCCATAGATTTAGAAATGTAGATTATTTTATTCTTTTACTCTTATATTTTAACTAGTTAACGAAATAACTAAACAGTTTCCCCTCTCTTCATTATTACCACCCATCCTTCCCTGTTTTCTTTTGTCATTTATTGATATTCAGAAATATTATTTATGATAGTTTTTCTCAGGTCAACAGGGTCTGAAGTAAATCCTTTCTTATCTTTATCTTTCCCTTTGTGGCTGAGGAAAGCATTCCTTAAATTTTGCCATGTTCAGACTACTTCCATAGGTCCTCCTACAGGGCATAAACATTGACATGATAAGTGGTTAAGTTGCTATAATTCCTTCCTGGCAAAAACATATAATTATGTTCCACCATTTGACTATATTAGGAAGTTTTTTTCTAACACTCTTTTCCTTATTACCAATTGTCTGTTTTCTTTGTTGTTTGTTTATTTTTTTTTTGGACAGTGGTATCCTATGAGTAGTTTATGGAGTGAAAATGACTTTGAAGTTTTCATTTATACTTTTATATCTGCAATGGCCTTTCTTGACCTCAAGAATCTGTATGAACTTTTGGAGAGCTAGTGCCTGGTCGTAAAATTTAGGAAGAATGGCTTTCATTAGAGTATACTTACAACAAGTATAGAAGTACTATTAGGCTAGATTTAAGTATTTGTTGACAATTTAAATTATCACAAAAATTTGAAGCATTTCACTGAGGGAAGCTGACAAGAATATAATACATAGGGGCATTGAGGATTCTTCAGTGTTGCATGGAGAGTAGAAGAAGAAAAAAAAAAACCAAACATCGGCATTAACAAAAATTCAGTAATAAACTGTTGGGGAAAGATATTTAGTAGAATATAAAACTAATTCAATTTAGTTCAACAAACATTTCTTGAGTGCTTTTTGTTTATATATCACAATGATAAATTTGTTGGAGATCGATACAAAATGAGCTTACAGATTGAAAAAACAGTAAAATTATTAATATGATCAATCCAACGATGCATTAACTCTATTAGAAAAATTGAATTCTACCTTATAAAACATTTTCCTTTTAATAAATATCAAACCTACAGAAAAATAGAATGAATAGTATAATGAACAGCCTTATAGTTTTAGACTCTCCAATTCATTAAAATTTTGTTACTTTTATATTGATTTCTCTATTTTTTTTTTTCCTGGCTGTACTGTTCGAAAATAAGATGCAGATCTCATGACACTTAACTCTAGCATATCTCTCCCAAACAAAGAACTTCTCCTATATAAACACAATATCAACTTTCACATTCAAGAAATTTAACATTGAAAAAAATGGACTAAGTAATCAATATGCCAATTTCCCAGCTGTCTTGTACTGTCCTTAATGGCTCTTTTCATTTTTCTTTCTTTTTTTTAGCTGTCATATTTTTTTTCTTTTACTCTAGAAATTTTCCCAGGCTTTTTGTTTTCTTTTGACTTTTTTTTTTTTTTTTTAGAATACAGACTAGTTACCTCATAGAATATCCTACATTCTAGATTTGCCCGAGTATCTTTACATTACTGGACTTACGTTAAATTTTTTGGCAAGAATACAACATAATTGATAATGATTTACATTCCTTTGCATCATGTCATTTCAGTTTGTCCCTCTGTTGGTGATGTTAAGTGTGACAGTTTGAAGTTATTTTATGAATCAACGAAAGGAAAAGATTATATCCTTGAACTAAGCCATTCCTTGTGGGTGTGGGGTCCTTTTGATTGGACATCAGTGAAACATGACTCAGGGTCAGTCTCCACCCTCTTGCTGGGTCTGATATAAAGGGAGACGCAGAGAAAGAAAGCTGCCATTTTTGGCCCTGCCATGTGAGGGAAGACTTAAGTATCACTAGCAGCCAAAGCTTAAGCATGAAACTTCTAAGGAGCTGGGCCTACAGAGCAGCTCAAGGCTGAAGTGATGAGCCACATTCCTGATAGCCAACAGCTGAACTCGGAAAAAGCAGAGCAGCTGATAATGAGAGGGGAGACCTGGAGACAGATAAGCTCTATGCCTGGTTGCCCACCGCTAAGCACTAAAAGAGGGTAGATTCTGGAGGGGAAGGCAGAGACCTTGGCAGAGATCAGCAGCCATCTTGCCTCAACACGTGGCAGCTCACCAGGATCACCAGCAGCTGATTTTGGTGAGATGGCATCTCTGATGGTGCCTTAATTTGGACATTTCACAGCCTGAGAACTGCAAGCTTTTCTCCAAATAAATTTCCCATTATGAAAGCCAACCCATTTCTGTTACTTTGCATCAGCAGCTCTTTGGCAAACTAAGACACTAAGTTTGATGATTTGACTAGTTGTGTACCTCATATGCTGCTATTGTAAATTTACCTCTTTCTCTTTGAATTAAACAGTAATATATTGGAGCGATACTTTGAAACCATATAATTGTCTATTTCTTTGACAATTTTCTTGTCCCTTCTATATTTAATAGTTTGTTTTTTCAGTAAGAGTTTTTATTTCCTTCATCCCAAATTAAAAAAAAAAAATAGTGCCATGGAACCATGGATTATGATAAAAGAGCTTTTTTTTTTAAAAAAAAGAATCCCCATCTAATGTAATTTATGTTTGAAGAAGAATGAAATTGAATATTAATTATATTCGCTTTGACATAAAATTCTCACAATAATTTTAGGCTCAAACTTATAGTTCACTTATTCCAACCTTTGGTAACAACTTGGTTTTTATCCTAATGAGAAGTTTAATGCAACTTCATTTTCATATATGCTTTGTAATGAGTGAATAAGTATTTCACTTTTAGGAGACTTTTTGGGACAGATTGGCAGCATAACCCTACTTAAGTAATTATATAATAGTTAATAATATCCCTTCTGGGCTAGAGAGAGACAGAGGTGCCTGTCCATGATCGACTACTAATTAGCTGTGGACTAGGAAAATTATTTAATCTCTCAAGGCCTTGGTTTCCTACTATCAAAGTGAGGAATATTAACAGTATCTATTTCAAGAAGTTATGTGAGAAATAAGTAGTCTACTACATATAAAGCATGAGCACATAGAAAGTGGACAAAAATATGCATGAAAATGAGATGATGTTTATAAAACATTTGGCATACTACCTAACACATAGTAAGCAATCAATAAATATTAGCTACAATTGTTGTTATTCTAAAACTTGTTCTCCCTGTTTCCATTTTGGTTGATGTGGCTGCCACCAGTAGATTACAGATTACTGCAGAATAATGGCATTCATTCATAGCCTTCTCTTCTAACATCCTACATGCCACTTTGTAGATACTCAGTAAATAGATGAGGAATGAGTAAACATATGAATAAGGTTATTTAGCTAACAACCATAAATAAAGTAGGACCCCAAAATTACATTATCTTTGAATCAAGGTGCAGTTATATACTAACAAGTCATTTTGATGATGATGATGACGAGGACAACAAAAATAATAGGGATTGTCTTCCAAAGCAAGCAAATATCCTTTAACTTTTGAAAAGATATACCAATTTTGAATGTCCAAGAAAAGGAGAATAATTAAAACTATAATGAACATCCACATGAATGGATGGCATTCACACTCTCAGATCATGCCATTAGATTATATGTTTGCATGGGAAAATGTTCACGATATTAGGTTAAGTAAAAAATCAGTACACAAAGTAGTGATAGTATTTTTTAGGAAAATATTGGAAGAACATGTAAATTGCTAAAGTTGATCAACTGTGGCTGGTGGGGTAAAGTTGATGTTTATTTATTTTTGGACTACTCTATGTTCTTTTAGTTTTCTGTATTGATCATGTATTACTATATATATGATGTTTATATAATTTTACAAAGTAAAAAATGAGCATGGAAGAGACTATGACAGTTACCTTACCCTCATTTTGTTTTTAGTCTCATTAGCATGTGGCACAAGTACCTTTTCTTTTTCTTTTTTCTTTTTTTTTTTTTTTTTTTTGTGATGGCTGTTAAAAAATATGGTTTACCATTCTGGTTTATGAATACAGTATTCCTTATTTTCAAGAATATTTTAGTATTAATTAAAAATATATATTTTGGACCAATGAATAAATACACTATCATAAATGTAGAAGGAGAGTAAAGCCTTCATGGGGTTTATGAAGTTATGAAACAATAGAAGCTTTGACCAACCAGCAAGAATTGGCAGGAACATCTTGCTAAAAGCTCCACAAAACAGTTAAAGGACTGCAGTATCAGGGCAAGTGCTGAATCAAGATAAAGTCTACATAAAAGCTGAAGGATATTGTGGCACCCTGCCAGGTGCCTCCTCCACCCTCCTGGCTTAGCATAGAGCCAGCTTATGTGGATCCCTAGTCCTAGGTCCAGAGGAAGCACATACTGGGGACATGTATGTCTGGCCCAGTCTGGTGACTGCCTGGTATCAAGTTGTCCTGCCTGGCCCAAGGGATTGCTGGCTATAGGACATACAGTACAGTGCCCAGGACTATGAGAAAACTGTTTCCTAAGCAAGGAGGGACATTCAGAACCATGTAAATTGGGGAATTCTTAGAGTCACAGGCACATGAACAAAACAAGACACAGGCACAGACAGGATAAAGGAGGCCACTATGCTTTGGCCTAGAACTGTTCTCTAAACTCATTGTATGTATAAGCCATGAAGGAGAGCATGGAACAGGTCAATCTGCAAAGACTGAGAAATGTGTTATTTTTTTTTCCTACCTTTTTTTGTTTGTTCGTTAGCTTCTAGCATTCAAAGCAAATAACATAACACTAGCAGGACACAAGCTAGAGAACAGATACTTCAGAGTCTAAATTCTAGTGATAAGACATTAAATTATAAAGAAAAATACAGGTTTCAACAAAAGGTTACAAAACATACAAAGAAACAGGAAGCAGTGTCTGAAGCAATGCAGATTAAAGTGTTAGAACTCATAAATGAGGAGCACCAGCCCTGGGAAGTAACAGACAAAGACTTTGAAAAATGGTCCTTAATATACTCAAATCATAAAGGAAAGCATAGACAAAGAACTAAAGGAAATCAGGAAAATGATAGATGAACACAAAGAGAATATCAATAGGGGCCGACTGTAGCCCAATTGGTAGGGTGCCAGTTTACCACATAGGCCCCAGGTTTGGTTCCCGGGGCCTCCTTGAGCGGGCAGACTGCCTTGAGATGGCAAGCTGCCGCGGGCAGGGCAAGCCCCTGCGAGCAGGGCAAGCTGCTGTGAACAGGCAGGCCGCCACGTGGTAAGCTGACTCGGCAGGTCACCGCAGTGGGGGAAGACAGGAAGACACAGAAGAACGCAAAAATGAACACAGCAAGAACAAGCAGAAAGGAAGGGATATGTAATAAATAAAAAATCTAAAAAAAACCAGAATATCAATAGAGAGGTGGAAATTATGAAAAAGATTGAAACAATTGAAGACCATAGAAACGGAAATTAAAAATTCTCTAGAGGAAGGTGTTCAGCAGCAGATTGGATCTGGCAGAAGAAAGAATCAGTGGACTTTAAGATAAGACAATTGAAATCCTTCAGTCTGAGGAGCAGAAAGAGGAAGGAATAAAGAAAAGTGAACAGAGCCTGAGGAACCTGTGGGACACCATCAGATATACCAATAAAACATTGTTGTAGGAGTCCCAGAAGGAGAAGAAAGGGAGAAAGGGGCAAAGAGAATATTCAAAGAAATATTGGCTGAAAACGCCCCAAATTTAACAAAAGGCATGAATATACACATCAAAGATAATCAATGAACTCTAAATAAGATAAAGTCAAATAGATTCATGTCATGGCATATTTTAATCAAATTGTTGACTGCAAATATATGGGGAGAATTCTGCAAGTTGCAAGAGAGATGTAATGTGTCACATACAAGAGAGCCTCAATAAGAATAAGTGCTAATTTCTTATTGGAATTCATGGAGGCAAAAAGGCAGCAGGATGACATATTTAAAGTCCTGAAAGCAAAAAATTGCCACCTAGGAATTCTGTATCAAACAAAGCTGTCATTCAAAAAAATGAAGGAAAGATTAAGACATTCCTAGACAGACAAAAGCTGAGGGAATTTGTCACCACTAGAGTTGCCCTACAAGAGATGCTAAAGAGTTTTGCAGTTTGAAAGAAAGGGCAATAGACAATAGATCAAAGCCATGTAAAGAAATAAAGATCTCTGGTGATAACAATATGTGTAAATAAAAATGCCAGTGCTATTTTATTTTTGGTTTGTAACTCCATTTTTTTTTTTTTACTTCATAGAGGATGTAAAAGGCAAATGCATAAAACATAATGATATCTCAGTGGTTTTGGACTCATGATATATAAACATGTAATTTGTGACAGGATCTACATAAAGATGAGGTTATAGAGGGGTATAGGACCATAGTTTGTATAAGCTATTAAAATTAAGTTGGCATAAAAGTAAACAAGATTGTTATAGATATAGGATGTTAAATTTAAACCCCATGGTAACTACAAAGAAAATATTGGAGAATATGCAAGCTCATTAAAGACAGAAATTAGAGTTCAGGTTGCCAGGGGTGGAGGAGGGGGCAGAGAGTTAATGCATAATTAGTACAAGGTTTCTGTTTGGGGATATGGGAAAGTTTTGGTACTGGTAGGTGGAGCAGGTGCCACAGTATTGTGAATGTGATTAATTTTATTGAATGGAATGGTTGGGAGTGGTTGAGATGGGAAAGTTTATGTTGTGTATATATACGCCCACAATTAAAAAGAAAGGGGGGGGAGAGAGAGAGAGAGAAAGAGAAAGTGAGAAAGTGAGAAAGTGGGAGGGAGGGAGGGAGAGAGAGGAAGGGAGGGAGAAAGGCTGGCAGGCAGGCAGGCAGGGAAGCAATGATAGTTAAATGCAATACATGATACTAGATGAAGAGAAGAAAAGGCTCAAAACCCTAATGTCACATATAACCCTTAATATCTAGTTCTACCTCCCTTATGTCTTCCTGACAACACCCCTTGCCTCCCATTCTCAGTAACAGAGCTGCGGTTCAGGATCTTTGCCTACTACTATCCTTTGTAAGCCTGCGTCACTTCAGCCAAACTAACGTATTCAATAGTTTCTAAATGAAGCTTTACTCTCTAGTTTTACTATTTTTGATTGTTTTTGTTTGGTTTATCTGTTGCTCCTTTCTTCTATCTCCACTTAAAATATTCATATATCGACTCCCCTTCAAAAGCTCAAGTGTGAACTCATCCAGGAAGCCTTACCTGTTTTTCATGGCCAAAACTAACCTCTTTTCTCCTAGACATCCCAAAGTATTTTATTATTATATTGTTCATGACAAGTAAGTTACTGCCTAAGATAATTGCATTTTACTGGTGATGATTGAGAGCTCTGGAATCAAGTTCTTACTCTACTATTTACTAGTTGTGATCTTAGGCAAATTAATTAATTTCACATAACCCCAGTTTCCTCACCTTAAATTGTGGAATTATGTTCGAATCTTCTTTATAGTATTATCATTAACAATAAATTACATTAGTCATATATATTAAAAAATGATGTTTCTGGAACAAAATAAATGCTTGGTAAATGTTAGTTAGCTATTAGCTAGTGTGCAATATGATGATTGAATTGGAAGATTTAAGGCAGTGAGAAATGAAATTTTCCCTTCAAATGATGGGCCAGTCAAGTTGAGCACACTTAATACCAGGCTCTTAAAATAGGATAAAAACTTGTTGTTTGGGTGTGGTGGACAAAGGAAGTTGTAGCTTCACAGACCCACTTTCCCTAAAATCTCATCTTTAGTAAGGTCAGGCAAATTTGCCAGATGGGGCTTCTCTCTTAGGGTGAATGTGGCTGGAGATGGTAGCTATGTGAAATGTTATTGATACTTCTTAGTAGTGACTGGGTCATGCTGGGACCTTGTCAGAGACAGTTGTGAAAATGTATTTGGTAGAAAAGACAAGTTAGATTAAATCCTGGTAGGAGAATTTTTTCAGAAAAAAAACACACTGGACAAATAGGGTCTCATTTCACCATCTAACCAATGGAGAGGACAGAAACCAAATTCAGGCAGATCAAGGAATGAATGATAAGTGAAAAAATGGCTGGGATAATAGATGGATGTCATGCAGAAAAGACAGAAATGACAAAGTAAGCTTAACAGAGTGGATAGAAGTTTATTTATTTGGATGGTCTACATAAAGAGGGTTTGTCCTTTTTGGGGGGAATTTATGAAGTGAAACTATTAAAAGTTGTGGTAGTCCAACATTTTCAAAGTAATTAACAGCACTGAATTATATATTTGAATGTGGTTAAAAGGGAAAATTTTAGGTGGTAAATATGTTATTAGAGTAAAAATAAAAATAAATAATCCATGGTGAACACAACACAGCAAGCCCTAAGTTAAACCATGTGCTATAGTTAATAGTACAATTATAAATATGTACTATTAACATATTTATCAATTGTAACAAAAGTACCACACCTACAAGTTATTAATAATAAGGTGGTATCTGGGAATTCTGTATTTTATGCATGATTGTTCTGTAAACCCACAAATTATCTAATTAAATGAAGGAATTAAAACCCAACCCTCTGGCTTAATGCAGTGTATTCAAAGTTTGCATCTTTACAGGAGCTTCCAGTAAATCAGTAAATCATAAAATAAAACAATAGTGCTGAACTTCAGAGGGTCAAAGGCACTACCTCATTGCTCTTTTATCTCTTGGTTCATGAACATGCTACATAAACTATAGTATCTGCATCACACCTGTGAGCTAAATCTGAGTAGAAACTCTTAATTGTGTTTCAAGTTTATGATGTAGTGTGATGTGAGTTCTTGAAGTGAAGCAAAAAGAAACATGAAAATATAAAACTTCCTTTTGGGAATTTTTAATTATTCATTCTAATTTTTGTTCTTATGTAGGAGTCTTATATATAGCTGTTCTGTTTTCATAAGGAGTAAATGCTGCTATGGAGCCCAACACTGGAACACTAATAGGGACTCAATTTGTTAAAAATATATTTATTGAAGACCTGTTATATACCAACCATTGTACTTGATGATGACTACACAGGACAATCAAAGGCTCTGCATTCACCAGAAACTGGAAATAAGTATCCCAAATCTCAAATATCCCAAATATTCATTTCCCACAAATATTCATTAAAAAAACTTTGAGAGGTCAAATAAAAGACTTTTTCTGTCCAGAGTTTCCTAAACTTATTTTATTGATAGAATGTGGGTATTTGACTTTAGAACAAATCCTTTAAAAGTAATTCTTATGTATAATGGAGCAGATGGAAGGAATTAATTTTCTTGCACTCCTTGTTTCCTGAGGGAATTCCCTATACTTTCAGTGTAATTTCTCTGAATGCAAATCTAAAACTTCTCCAAAAATAAAGTTTAATATTACAAAGAAAGTAACTCTTAATGCTTTTAGAATAGTTGGAGCATTGTTTTCAAACACATTTTGAGAAATAACCATCTAGGAACCTCAAAGGAGAAGAACATAAAAAGCAGGATTAAAGTGGGAAAGGAGTGAGATACAAGTTGAGACCAGAGAGGAGAATTTCTGAGTTTGTGACTGGGAAATGAAAAAGTCTGATTGATGATGATGGCTTAGGTATGGTGGTATGACTGTGGTTATTGACAGATGGAGATGCTATCAATTTATCTCTGCAAAAGACTGAGCAAAGAAATTGGAATGGGAGGATCACAGGGTATAAGATAAAGAGGGGGGAAAAAAAAGAAGAGTAATCTATCATAGAATTCTGGAGTTATCGATCTTTTTCTCCTAATTTATTAGTTTGTTGGTCTCAACAACCATTGATACAAGGTTTTCTAAGCTTTTTAAAATTTATGCTGTGATTAATTTAATAATTTTTATTAATTATCCAGTTAGACTTGCTAAATACATCTGTTAATCACAATATCAAAAGAAGAAATTTATTTGCCCTAAGGAATAAATAAAACTTAAAAGGTCCTAGAGATTTTAAGGACATATTTTGAAATGAAAAGGATTTGTTAAAAAACAGTACTCTGGTACATAGAGGGTAGTAAAACACAATAAGATCTTTTAAAGGCATATTGCTTTCAGATCACACATTTCTTCCCCTCCATTTCTTTTTACTTCTAGATTTTTAAAAATGACATATACAGCACTAATTTAGCTAGTAATTTAAAATAATGTGTTTATTGCATATTTTCTTTTTAAGTTAGAATTCATCACATTAGAATGTTTCTTCCAATTGTGTTGTCAAGGACAGGTATGCATGGAAAATTGGAAATAGATGAATTTGTAAATAGAAATGCTATCCTTTGAAATAAACATACCTTGTGATTAGAACACTAAAGATTTTAGGGAAAAATCTGCTATATGTTGTTTCTAAAGAGGACGTCATTCTTTTTAAAGAGAATGCTGTCTGAAAATATTTAGCAGGGATTGCTTAAGGCTAACTGGAAACAAATGAAAAGCAAATGGAAACAAGGCATTCACCTTCTGTAGAGCTTTTAATGGTTTCAGTGGAAAAATGAAGGACCACCTGCCATGTTGAATTTTATAAGTATGAGTGATGCAGAGGTACTTGCCAATACATTCATGAATAAATGAAAAAAGGGGTTTTATATAGTAACACAAACCTTCAAATCGACTTAATAAAAGACAAGGCTTTTCTTTACTGGGTGGAAAGTTATCTGCCATATAGAAAGGTCTACTGAATGAAACATTTGTCCTCAGATTCCTTTTAATCTGCTGTGAGGTTCTGCCTATTACCTCACTTGAAATAATGTGCCAATTTTGTAAGGATGAAGAGAATTTTATCCCTTTTTCATTCCTTTAGCTTCTTGATGCAGCATTTCCTTGAATTTCACAGTACCTGCCTGTTTTTAGCAGCTCTAATTTCAGACTATCACTTTCCTGGACTAAAGTGTAAAAACTGATATTCTCATCTTCTTGATGGAGAATATTCAAGAAATGCAATCCCAGTGAGAATGCAGCTTACTAATGGATATTCCTTTCTCCAGGCATCTTAAAATATTCTGTTTCTGTTTCACTTCTTTAATACCTCCTGTTCTTTACAAAAACGGAGTAGAATGTCTGGTATCTGTGGAGGAATGCTTTTGTGGTAGCATATTTCTTTTGTATTATATATTGCAAGTCATTATTGTTCACAACTCACACTTTAATAGTTTCAGTCAAACTGTTTTTCCTCCCCCCCCCCCACACACACAAAATATTTACTTTGTCCTGTGATGGCTTAAACTCTAGTACAAGCATTATGAGATATTTAACTGGGTTTGATTTGTTTGGAGTTTACTCTTTGCTTTTTGAAGTTAATTGGGTATTGCTCTTACAGATTAAAAAAGGTTAAATAGTATTAATAACAGATTTTGATATGTTATCGGAGATTGAATTTTGTTTTGTGATGGGACAAGGAACTGAGGTTTTTAGCACTAAACAAGGATGCTTAACTAGTAGGGAGGAGTATTAAAACAAAAAACAAACAAAAAACTCATTATTTATAACTTGGTTTTAGGCAAGTTGTTATTGTGAAATATATTTATTCTAGCTCTCCTTCTAAAAACATTGGCAGAAGAGCTAGTTGGAAAATTTCACAGAATCTCCAAGTTTCAGGACTTCGGTGTATGTCTAGGTTGTGTAGGATTAAAGTGAATTTTACAAAGGGACTGATCATTGCAATTTCAATATCTCTTAGAGAAGCTATTTTCCATTGTTCCTACATAATTCTAGTGATTAGGGTGACACTTTTTCTGTTGTTATTATTAATAGCTTCCCTTTCACTCTTGAATGGGTCCTAGTTTAGATAATAAATTATATAGTAAACTTCCATATAAAGCTTTTGGCCTCTTTCCACACATTTTATATGTTTACAAAAGTAATCACTTTTCTAACTATATTCTTGCATATTTTAGCGTTTTTAAATAGTAAACGTAATTGTTATCTACCATATCCAAAATAAATTTTATATAAGCATAACTGATAATTATGCTCATTAACACCAGTAATCATAATGCCACCCAAGTTATTAAACTGTGACTAAAATGTTTGCATTTCATGATAGCACACTGCCTAATTATCATATTTTAGGAGTCAAATTTAGGGCTGAAAATGTAAAGCATCTTATAGGATTACTTGTCAAATACAAGTAAATGGAAAGAAAAATTGCATTTTGGAAGAGGAGATAATTCAACCTTTTTGCCTCTTTTTCCACCCTCTAGAATTAACGTGCATTTAAAGAGACTTACACTAAGGCACGTTTGATTTTCATATTTCATTAAATATTTATGTTCTGATCACACTGCCAACCAACTCATGTGGAACATAATTTTAGCCTGGAAAATGCTAATAGATTTCCTTTTCTTGTATTATTTATTTTAATATGAATCTATTTATGATTTTATTTATTTCTGTTATATTCAAAATAATTAGTGTTTATATTTTATCCATATTTCTATGTGGAATGGTTAGTGAATATACATATACATTTAAGAAATGATTAGCAAATTGTATCTGATAATATTTAATTAGGTATCAGATTATATGGCACTCACTACATAGCATAGGACTTTTGTAGAGACCTAGATCCAAAAGCTACACACTCTTCTAGAAATACATCTGGATTTAGACACTGGTGGCTGGTTCTAGGCCCAGTTTTGTCCCCTCACAAATTTGGCATTACAAATTTGGGTAAATTACTTAATCTCTGTGATCTTCCATTTTCATCATCTGTCAAATGAGGGAAATTGGTTGACTTGCCTATGTCATATGATGTTCTGAGAATCCAATTAGCTATTGTAAATCAAAAATTGGTTTTTAATTTCCAATATTTCTAAATTGGATCCTCAGGTATGTGCTGGATAGTTGGAAGGTGTAAGAGTAGAAACTGGGGAAATAACTACTCCGAATCTCTTGGCTGTCTCTGCAAAAGATCTGAATATCCAGTTCTCTAAACTAACTGATGCATCCTATTTCAGCCCACTGTCATCTTTCACCTGTAGAAGCAGTCTTCTCTCCATTCTCTTTTATACTGCCTCTTAATCTATTGTGGCTAGAGTGATTTTTCTTAATGCAAGTCTTATCATAACACTCTCTTCTTAAAATCCTTCAGTAGTTTTCTATTCCCCTTAGGATAAAAGAAAAACTTCTTTACTCCTGCCCCTGCCTCTTTTTCCTGCTTCCTCTTTTGCGTCTTTTCCACTTGTATTCTGTACTCTAGCCACACGTTCTGTCTTTGCTTCAAATGTGCCATGATCTTCTTTATCTCTGCTCTTTCTTCCCTGAAATAGTCTCTCTCCACTCTTCTTTTTATTATCTCTTGCTTATCCTGTAGGTTTCATTTATATCAGATGAGATGACACTTATGTTCTTTCAGCAATCAACTTTCATAACACATCTCACTTTCTCAGAATTGCTTGTTTCTGTTAGACTGAAAGCTCTGTGAAGGCAGGGACTGTGTCTGTCTTTCTCTCCCCCAGTGTTTCTATTTCCTAACATAATGAGTACATAAGAAACAAATCGGTAATTGAGGTGAGCTGTGATAAAGACTTGATACAGATTTGATGTAATGAGAGTTTGAAGGAAATAATGGACGGGAATTTATTAATTTGATATGAGAGGTGTAGATAAGTGACATTTCAACTTTTCTGCTATTGAAGGAATGATAACTTCAGTTTTTTTAACCTTTTGAATTTTAGGTTTTAAGGTGAAATGCCTTGTATGTAGCTAGAAATTTGAAATAGGGGACCCTGATGAGAGAAGAAATGGTGATGATAACAGTTCTGTCAACTTAAATCTATATAGCACTTTAAAAATTTTTTTCAAAGCATTTATTTTGCAGAATTATTTCAAACAAGGTAAATTCTCAAGCAAATCATCTAGAGCTTCAGCTAGAGAATTTTGAAGGAAAATTGAGTTTATGAAGGATGAGACTAATTTTTGTAATTCAAAGTTATTTTCCATTTTTGTTCAGATATGAGAAGTTTCAGGAATAACACTTTTAATTTTGTTTCATTAGCACAGGTCTTCATTAACAAGGTGATACCTGAGCTCAGAAGTAAAACTGAAAAATACTTGTTTGGAGTGAAGCAGGGTTTCTTAACAGTGGCACTATTGACATTTCGTGGTGGAATATTCTTTGTGCAGGGGCCTGTCCTGTGGATTATAGGATGTTTAGGAGCATCCCTTACCTCAACCCACTAGATGCCTCCCCCCCAGTTGTGACAGCCTAAAATGTCTCCAGATATTACTAAATGTTCCATGGGTGGAAAAATCTGCCCCAATTGAGAATTATTGTGCTGGGGAGTTAAAAACTATATTCCTAGAGTCATAGATTTGTAATATATTGGAACCTTGTAATTTCCATGTATATTATTTCTAATTCTCTTATTTTCCATGGTCAAGATTAGCAAAGTTTTAAAGGAACAATGCTACTGTCCTCAGATGCCCACCAGGAATGTAGAAATGGTGAGGACCTGGGCTACCTGTCTCAGGAAGCAAAGATACTTAAGGAATAGTGGTGGGATATGGGAACTTAAGAAAGGAAATTTACTTTGTGGTTTTTTTTTGGGGGGGGGAGTGGGTGGAATGGGGGACTTTCCCTCAAGGATTGAAGGAGAGAGCACTAGAGCTGGCCTGAATCTTTGACTGGAGGCCTGGGGCTGAGGAGTTAAAGAGCTCTTACATTTTCCCAAACGTGGGACTTCAGTAATAGGTTATACATTTATGTCATAGTGACTTACATAGTCTATTTTATTTTTGTTCAGATAAATTGGTACGGAAGACAATGAATATTTATTGCATAATGCAATAACACAATTTTCTGGAAAATCAGCTACGTGTATTTCTGTAGGTGGGGGAAGCATTTTCTGCCTTCTGTGCGCCTACATTATGATCAGTTTTGTTCTCAAAGGTTTTATGTCTGTTCCATTGTTTTGTTGCAGACCTAACTGTGTTGTGTTGGTATATAAAAATGAAATCACAAAAATGGGTCACTTTTACCTAATTATTGCTGATGGCTGACAACGATATGACATGCTTTCTCGAATGTGTCCTCTCTCTCTTTTCCTCTTGTTTATCTTCAGACTCATTATCAATGATGATAAGACTCCACTCCCTTCCATCTACCTTTTCCCATATCCATATATCATAAATCCCTGAGAATGGAGGTTCTGTGGGCTTATTGTTTTAGAGAAATAATGATAAATGAAACCCCAAAATACTGTTCTATGAAGGAAGAGAAAAGGAGCTTTTACTTTTCTTAGTTGTCTTTAGGAAAAAAAATGTCAGTCTTTACAAACATGTAAGGCAAACAGATTGATGTCAAATGGTATGTGGGTGCGTACATCACTGTTAAGGATAGCAAAGAAAAAGCGTGAACTGACTTGGAAAATTATTATTTATTGTAACTGAATTGTTATTTAATAGTAATTGCTAAGTTGAAACTTTCAGATGCTTAGTACATGATTTCTATAATAATGCAGGTAAAGAGATTGTTTACAAAAATGTTGCAAAATCTTCCAGAAATTTATGTATGCTTTGGTGGAAGCAATATCATCTTAATTTTTAAAAATTTTGATAATTTTAATGATAATGTTAACTAACATGTTTATGGCACTTCAGTGTGCCAGACAGATATTCTTTGAGTTCTGTACATGCGTTTATTATAGCAGTCCTACTAGGGATGTACAATTATTATCCCTATGTTACACATGAGAAAAGCAAGGGACAGTTTTCTGTCCTGAGGATTAGTGATAATTCTAGCATTTGAACCCAGGATTTGAGCTCAAAATGTCTGGCTCCATAGCCGGCAATCTTAAGGACTATCATCTAATGTTTTAAAAGTTTTTTCCTAACAATCATTACTAGACATATTTACAGATACAAGTTTCTTCTATTTTGGCAAATGAAATTGCAGTTTGCATAAATATACATAAAACACTAACATGTTGGGCAGTATTGTTAGTCGGGTCTGGCTATGTCACTCAGAAGGAAGATTTCAATGAACTGAGCTCCTGTCAAATGTGAAAGGAAATATAATTGACACTTTTATATTCAGTCAGATGACTAGAGTAACTCTCTTGCAAGATTGTAGTGAGGGTATAATGTGCCCAGCATAAGATATTTTATATATGTCTTTTCTGTTTTACTAAATTGGAGGAATGAGAGGATAGTGGGACTCAGTTGCCTAAACCAGAGCTCAGATATGGCTTCACTAAGGAGGTGATGTGGTTTGGAATTTTAGAAAATATATCTGTAATGAATCTTCAGGAAGTTTAGCCATGACATAGCTTACTAAACAATAATCCTATTTAGTAAATATATGGTAAATCAGTGAAATCTGAGGTTTCAAAGTATCAGAAATATAGGTTGATGGCAAGATTGAGAGCCTTTTCCATAGCATTTCCACAAATTATGTTGAATAAAAGAAATATAATTTAAAAATACCACATGCAAGGCTGCCCACCCTAAG
>PVKH010000363.1:0-39729 GCA_004027955.1 Chaetophractus vellerosus
GAACTTGAGAGTAGGTATTGGCTGCAACTCTGCTGAGATTCAGGGCTCAATTGGCATATGAACAAAGATTTAAATCTTATGTTGAACCAACCTTGCATACCAGGAATAAAATCACTTGATCATGGAGTATAGTTCTTTTAATATGCTGTTGGACTCAAGTTGTAAGTATTCTGTTGAGAATTTTTGCATCTATATTTATCAGAGATTGGTCTGTAATTTTCTTTGCTTGTAATATCTTTATCTGACTTTGGTAGGGTGATGTTGGCTTCCTAAAATGTGTTCAGTAATTTTCACTCCTTTTAAGATTTTTGGAAGAGTTTAAAGAGGATTGGTATTAATTCTTCTCAAAATGCTTGATAGAATTCACCTGTGAAGCCATCTGGTCCTGGACTTTACTTTGTTGGAAGATTTTTTTATTCAATCTCTTTACTTGTGATTGGTTTGTTGAGTTCCTGTATTTCTCGTAGAGTCAATGTAGGTTGTGTATTTCTAGGAATTTTTTCCATTATATCTAGGTTGTCTAATTTGTTGGCATACAGTTTCTCTCGACATCCTCTTATGATCCTTTTAACTTCTGTGGGGTCAGTCCTAATGTCACCCCCCTTCATTCCTGATATTATTTATTTGCATCGTCTTTTTTTGTTAGTCTAGATAAGGGTTTGATTTTATTGATTTTCTCAAAGAACCAGCTTTTCGTTTTGTTGACTATCATTTTTCTGTTCTCAATTTCATTTATTTCTTCTGTAATCTTGCTATTTCTTTCTTTCTGCTTGCTTTGGGATTGGTTTGTTGTTCTTTTTCTAGTTTCTTCAGTTGTTCAGTTAGGTCTTTTGATTTATCTCTTTCTTCTTTTTCAATATAGGCATTTAGGGCTAAAAAGTTCCTGCTCAGCACTATTTTTGCTATATTCCGTTAGTTTTGATAAGGTATGTTCTTGTTTTCATTTATCTTGAGAGATCTACTAATTTCTCTTGCAATTTCTTCTTTGACCTACTGATTTTTTTTTTTTACATTTTATTTCTTTCTTTTTCCCCACCATTGTTTGCCCTTGCTGTCTGCTCTCTGTTCGGCTTCTTTTTAGGAGGCACTGGGAACTGAACCCAGGACCTCCTATGTGTAGGGAGGCACCCAATCACTTGAGCCACTTCAGCTCCTTGCTTGTTGTGTCTCTCATTGTGTTTCCTGTGTCTCTTCGTTGCATCATCTGGCTGCTGCATCTTGTTGCGTCACTTTGTTGCATCATCTCTCTGCACCAGCCTGTCACATCAACTTGTTGTTTTGCTCGTCTTCTTTAGGAGGTATTGGGAACCACACCCGGGACCTCCCATGTGGTAGGTGGGCATCCAGCTGCTTGAGCCACATCCACTCCCCACACTGATTGTTTAGGAATGTATAATTTCAATCTTCATAAATTTCTTGAGAGCTGTGTTATGGCCCAATTTGTGGTCTATCCTGGAGAAAGATCTATGAACACTTGAGAAGAAGGTATAACCTGCTGATCTGGGGTGCAATGTTCTGTATATATCTGTCAGGTCTAGCTCATTTATCATATTGTTCAATTTCTCTGTTTCCTTGTTGATCTTCTGTCTAGTTGTTCTATCTATTGATGTGAATGGTATGTTGAAGTCTCCAACTATTGTTGTAGAGACTTACTCCTTTCAGTTTTGCCAGAGTTTGCCTCATGTATTTTGGGGCACCCTGGTTAGGTCCATAGATATTTATGACTGTTAACTCCTTCCCGGTGGGCTGTCCCTTTTATTAATATATAATGGCCTTCTGCAGCTCTTATAACTTTTTTCATTTAAAGTCTGTTTTGTCTGATACCAGTATAGCTACCCCTGTATTTTAGTTTGCCAAAGGGCTGCTGATGCAAAGTACCAGAAATGTGCTGGCTTTTATAAAGGGTATATATTTGGGGTAAAAGCTCACAGTTACAAGACCATGAAGAATTCAATTCAAGGGACCATAAGAGACGCTTTCTCACCAAAGTCAGCAACTGTTGTTCCTGGAGCTGTTGCCCCATGGTGAAGCAAGATGGCCACCAATCTCTGCAGAAGTCTCTACCTTCCCTCCAGAATCTACTGTCTCTTGGAGCCCAGCTGTGAGCAACCAGGCATATGGCTTGTCTCTCTCCAGGCCTCCTATATCAGTCTCAGCTATTCTGTTCTCTTCCCAAGTTCAAATGAAAGCTGCCAGGCATATAGCAGGGCTGATCTCCTCTTGAGCTGCACCATGGACACAGCCTCTTGGGGGCTTTGTGCTTAAGCAATCCTCTTTTTTTACACTGAAGAATTAAATATGCTGGCTCCCTTTTTCCTCTGTCTGAGTCTGTATCTCTATATCAGGCCCAGCAAGAGGGCAAAGATTCAACATTGGTCACACCCCACTGACATAATCCAGTCAAACTGGCCTCACACCCATTGGAATGAATTAGTTTAAAACATATTTCTCTTTTGGGGATTCATAAAGCAATTTCAAACTGCCACAGCCTGCTCTCTTTTGGTTACTATTTTCATGAAATATCTTTTTCCAACCTTTCACTTTCAGTCTATTTGCATCCTTGGGCCCATGGTGAGTCTCCTGCAGACATATCTATCGCTCATGTTTTCTTACTCATTCTTTCAGCCCATGTCTTTTGATTGGTTCTTTCAGCCCATGTCTTTTGATTGGAGAGTTTAATCCATTAACATTCAATGTTCTTACTCTAAAGGCATTACTTCCTTAAACCATTTTATCCTTTAGCATTCATATGTCATATCTTATTTTTGGCAATCTTTTTACCCTTTTGGTTACCCTCTCAGATTGTCTTCACTTTCACACTTTCCTCCAAGCTTCTCTCTCTTCTTTTTTCTTTTCTGGCTACAGAATTCCCTTTAGTCTTTCCTCCAGAGCTGGATTCTTATTTACGAACTCTCTTTTGTCTATGACTACTTTAAACTTATCATCATATTTGAAGGACAGTTTTGCTGGATAAAGAATTCTTGGCTGGAAGTTTTTCTCTTTCAGTAGCTTAATTTTATCATACCACTGCCTTCTCACCTCCATGGTTTCTTAAAAGAAATCCGCACTAAGTCTTATTGGACGTCCCTTGTATGTGATGTTACGAACTCTCTTAGTTTCTGTTTATCTGCTAATATTTTAAACTCACTGTCATACTTGAATGACAGTTTTGCTGGATAAAGAATTCTTGCAATGCAGGTGCACTTGAAAGGAGTAAGTCTCACCATGAGAACTGTCCCTGACACAACACTAATAAAGGAGGCTAGAACTTCTAGGAAGATGGAAGATTAGAGAAGCAGAGGGATCACTTCTCTCCCAGAAAAAAAGTGGATCCTGTTTGGAGAGCTGCTCTGGGGCTCAGGACAGCAGGTGAAAGTGAGACACCAACCAGAAGAGAGAGGGGCAAAGGAAAGGAGGCACAGATGGCTATAAAGTTGCAGCAGCAGCAGCTGGTGCCCATCCACCCCCAACCCTCAGAGCAAAGAGCAATCTGAGGGAGTTGCAGGGGATCTCTTCCCTAAGAAAGGGAAGATGGAGGGACACAGCCTACAAAAAATTAGATTTTGGCCAGTGAACTTGGTTTGCTGCACTGGAGGTGTCATACAATACACTTTCAGGCCGGTTAGAGCCATGGCATTGTTTGCACTAAGAGCCTGCAAGGAGCTAAAGATAATATGCCTTCTCAAACACCCTCCCTACTGCACTGAGCTGGTTGCTGAGGAGGCAGAGGGAGGGAGGGTTTGGCTAACCAAGTGAGAACAGTTTCTGAGAAAGTTTGTTTGTGAGGTCTGGCCAGCCGTGAGGACACTGCTTCTGTACAACCCTCTGTGCAGTTACACTGAATGGGCATTCTCCCTTAGCACCTGGGGATTGAGCTGAGAGGTCTTCCAAAGAGTGATATCTTCTGGCAGACCAGAAAATTGCACAAAAAGGGAAAAATAATAAAAAATTAAAGAGGCAAGCAGGTGTCTTTACTGACCCCCTCTCTAAGGCCCTTAGATACCGTCCTGTACCCCATAACTGGGTACTTACCCCTGGTCTGAGCGGTTAAACAGGGGCAATCCAAAATATCTAGAACAAGTTGAACCAACAGTCAAAGAACAGTGGTAGCACACAGCTACTTAACAGTAAATCCCTGGGCAAAAAAGAGAAACTGAACATCAGAGTAAACTCAGCATCAGAATCAGATGCCTAGACATTAGCAAAAAGTTACAAGGCATACTAAGAAAAAGGAAGCTGTGACTCAGGCAAAGGAACAAATCAAAGCTCCAGGCAAGACACAGGAAGTGAAACAGCTAATCAATGAGTTTCATACAAGTCTCATAAATCAAATCATGGAGCTAAAGGAAAACATGGCTAAAGAAATAAAAGACATTAAGAAGACACTGAGTGAACACAAATAAAAATTTGACTTTTTGGATAGAAAAAAGAACTTATGGGAATGAAATACACAGTAAGTGAGATTAAAAATATGAGGCACACAAAACAGATGTGAAATTACAGAAGAATTAGTGCCATAGAGAGCAGAACACCTGAAAATGAAAAAAGTAAAGAACAGAGAAAGAAAAGAATGGAAAAAATTGAGCAGGGACTCAGAGTTGAATAACAGCATAAAGCGCACCAACATTCATGCTATGGGAGTTCCAGAAGGAGGAGAGAAGGGAAAAGGGGCAGAAAGAGTATCTGAGGAAATAACAGCCCAAAATTTCCCAATTCTCATGAAATACATGAATATACATGTCCAGGAAGCACAGAGTAGTCCAATTAGAATAAATCCAAATAGACCTACCCCAAGACACATACTATTTAGAATGCCAAATGCCAAAGATAAAGAGAAAATTCTGAAAGCTGCAAGAGAGAAGTGAAACATCACATACAAGGAATGTCCAATAAGACTGCGTGTGGATCTCTCTTCAGAAACCATGGAGGCGAAAAGGCAGTTGTATGTAATTAAGGCACTGAAAGAGAAAAACTGACAGCCAAGAATTCTTTATCCCATCCTCATTTTTGAAGGACGGTTTTGACAGATAAAGAATTCTTGGCTGGCAGGTTTTTTCCCCTTTTAGTATCTTAAATATATCATACCACTGCCTTCTTGCCTCCATGATTTCTGATGAGAAATCAGCACTTAGCCTTATTATAACTCCTTGTATGTGATGACTTACTTTTCTCTTGCTGCTTTCAGAATTCTCTTTTATCTCTGGCATTTGACATTCTGAATAGCAGATGTCTTGTAGTAGGTCTATTCAGATTTATTGTTTGTAGTTCTTTGTCCTTCTTGGATATTGATGTTTTTATAAGGGTTGGGAAATTTTCACCCTCTTTTCCATTCTCTTCTTCCGGAACACCCTGGAGGCGTATGTTTGTGCGTTTTGTGCTGTCACTCAATTCCCTGAGACCCTAATTCATTTTTCTCTATTCTTTTCTCTGTTCTGTCTTTTCAAGTTCAGATTTTCTGACCTTTAATTTCCTTATTCATTCCTTTGCCACTTCAAATCTGCTCTTATATGCCTCTAATATATTTTAATCTCATCAAATGTCTTTCATTCCCATAGATCTGTTACTTTTCTTTACAAGCTTTCAAATTCTTCTTTATGCTTACACAGTGTCTTTTTAATAGCCTGTATCTCTTTAGCCATATTTTCCTTCAACTGCTTGAATTGATTTAGGAGATTTGTGAGAACATCATTGATTAGTTGTTTTAAATCTTGTTGTCTCGTCAGGATTTTTAATTTGTTCCTTTGGTTGGGCCATATCTTCCTGTTTCTTAGTATAGCTTTTAATTTTTTTGCTGATGTCTAAGCATCAGATTATGTTGGTGAGTTTACTCTGACGGAAAATTTCTCTCTCTTGCCGACTGGCTTAGTTTCACAGATTTTCTTTGATCTTTCTTTCAACTTATTCTAAAACTTTACCACTACTCTGTTTAAGTTATCTAAACAGTATCAGAGACTCACTAATTGGATGCAGACCTGACTTAAGGGGACCTGGGGATAGGGACATGAGACTCCAAGAAAGGCTTCTGTTTCCTTCACTTTCCCAGCCTGCCAGCAGATGGTGTTCTTTGGTGAGCCTTTCCATGGAGGTGGCTCTTTTCAAACTCCACTGGCTGGTGTTTCTGGGACACTTAGAGTCATGGTTCAAAGCAGGGCCCCGATGTTTAAACTTGCCAAAGAAAACCCACACTTAGCCCTCTGCCATACCCTCCCCCTCTTCCCAGGGAGGAAGATGTCCATTCCCCTTAGTTGGCCTCCATCAGCCATGGGTTGTACCGAGGCTATTTGCCTCTAGATTAGGGGATGGGTACCGTTCCCAGCTGCAGGTGCAAGTAACTCATGGTTTTTGTTTTGGTCTCTTCGTCTCTTTGTCTCCACTCCCTCCTGGAAGATGCACGCTGTACTCTCCTGGTCTGCAGATCTCCAAAGCACTCCTTTGAACAACCTCTGCCCTTCTTCCGTTGTTTTTGTAAGAGACTTGAGCCCTCCTGACTGACTTTGAGGCCATCTTCCTGGAATTCTCTTAATGATATTATAACTATGAAAATTTTGTACCACCCTGCACATCACAGTGCTGCACAGGTGGGGGCTTGACGTGGCCATGCGCAACGCAAGCCAGGCCCAACTGCCTAAACTGTAGGATATTTTAATCAAGTGTTTTTTTTATCTTCATGCTCAAGATAATTATCCTCTTGTTGTTGCTATAGTTAACCTGATAATGGAAAACCCTAGTTTTATGTTGCCTTCATCCAGAGTTTATAATTCAGGCATCACACATCTACAGTTGCCCCCAAAACTCCACCCCTGAAATGCCAGTGAAGTTAGGGGATACAATTTAAACCTTATAATTGATAAATGATGACATGAAAAGATACAGCAAAAGGAACTTCTCCTAAGAAATCTTGGCAATATTGTTTTGTTTATTTAATCAGATATTCTTTATTTAACAAAACAGCAACCAAACTATAAATTTTGAGTAACCTTGTAAAAGGCTTAGAATATTTGTTTTAATAATGTAAAACCTTATCTACCTCCTGAAATATTTTACAGGTATTACTAACATTTACTTAACTTCTACAAATTCTTACACTACTATGTGTGACAAAATCCACTCAATGTGAGTCCTCACAAAAGAAAAGTTATTTTAAAAGTCTCTGGTCCTTCTATATTTTTACAATAGGTACATGTTAGAGCATGCCTTTAGAACAACTACCAGTATATTTCATTAGAACCCATGAAGATATCTCAGAGAAAGCAACAGTCAATAAACAACTGTGGCTCCACTGATAACTGTATAAATAAGTGAAATTTAGTGGCATGTCTAGTCTTAACAGCCTCAGTCTTAAGTGTATTAGTCTTAATTTTATCAGCACATCTGCTGTGAATATCAGTATCTGAAAAAAATGTATTCCAATCTACTGGCTCACTTTTGTAAAAGAGGGCAAAAACATATTTTTTTAAAACATAATATCTTTTATATCTTAGAGATAGGCTTATCTCCACAAATCAATCCTACTCCAACTACAAAAAACCCACACTAATAATTTTACTCAAATGATAAATTTGTGATGGCAAAATGAAGTCACTTTTCATGTTATAATTTTTAATTTGTGTTACATTCTGCAAATCTTAATTCTTAGAAGAATCACTTACAATAAGGAAGGAATTCTTAGTGAATTCATTCATCCTTTCTAAAAGGAAGACATCTTAAAGCACTAATGGAAAGTATATGGGTATGTAAGTTCCTTCTATGAGAGAAAAGGATTTCAAAATGCAGGTTTTCTACATAAAAATATTTAAATTTGGTATTTAATATGACATGAAAGAAATTCTACACAGAGGTCTCTTTGCCATTTACTTAGCTGTTGTTTCTTAATTCCAAATTCTGCCTTCTATACTCTGCTTTGTGATGCTGGGGCTGGGGATCTGCAAAGGACACTTCTCCTTTCTTTTGCCACCTGGCTTCCTGCTAGGCTCTGCCAATGAAACTGGAAAGCAAGAGAAAGGGAGAGGAACTACTCCCTATGTTGCAGAAATCCGATCTTGAAAAACCCAAACAGCACTCGGAGGAGCGGAGGAACACAATTTTATTACGCGCAGGTCCAGAGAAGTTAGTCTCAAAATTCTGGGCCCCGGGCCTTGATTTTCATGATTTTATATAGGGATTTTACACGGGCACATTCTTAAGCAAGCAGGTGGTCAGGGTTTACAAAAGCAAGCAGGCTGCATAATAGGCGGGTGGAGTTTCCAACCTGGTCAAGTTTCCAACCTGGTCAAGGAGTATGCAGGGTTCTGCTAACCGGAATGCAGGTTTCAGTTACGCATATTGAGACACAGGTGGGCATTCCTTATCACCTATTTGCTTGCTATTCCTCTCAATGTTATCCTAGCCACAGTGCTTTGCCATTGGCAGCAACAGTTGGTTCCAGGTTCTTCATTGTAACTATTTAGAGGTCACAGCTACCGGACAGCACAATTTCCTCAGAAGTTTAAACCCCAGCTCTGTATCCCTCTCCAGCTTTCTTCCTCCAGCCCTAGAAGTGGGAGCTGCTTTCAGCACTTATCACTCAGTTACCTTGGTATTCTCATTTTGCTCCTTCAGCCTTCATCACTATGTAACCAATTCCCTAAATTAAATTCCCTTCATGGAAAAACATGGTGAACTTGTGTTACTGACTGAACCCTTGCTGATACAGTCTCTACTGTGATATTTATAGGTATTTAACCTTAGGTAATTAATTAAACTATCAAAACACACATTTTAATTATGAAAATATACATTAAGCATGATTAGTATACTATAAAGACTTTAGTGAACAATTTCTCATAATTCAAAATTATAATTATTCCTCAAAATCATATTTTAATTATGATGATTCCAACAATGACATACATAAATGTATCTTATTTAAGATAATAGGTAAAATAAAACTTTAAAATATTAGCTTTAGAATGGACCTTACAGACCAAATAGCATATCCTTTCATCCAACAAGGTATTTCTACTTCAATGGCAACAGTAATTATTTATGGAGAGCCCACCATAAAATGCTGATCACAATGTTGGGTACTTTACATTTTCTTAATCCTCATAGCAACCCTATAAAATATAATTTATTATTCTCATTTCATAATAAGGGAAATTAGAAAGGTTATCTTTTTTGCCCAAGGTCACAAGAGTTCCTAAGTGGCACAGCATGCATTCAAACCCAGAACTGCTTGATTCTAAAAAAGGACTACATAAATTCTTCATTCTACTAAGCTTCCTTCCTCCTTTCATTACTCCTGACAGAAACCTTTGCACAAACAATTGCAACTGAAAGCTTTTATGATGTTGCTCTTGCAATTGTTAATAGGTATCAGCATGCTCATATTAAGCTGAAATCCATTAGTCCTATTTCTGTCCGTTGGAGAAACACAGAACTTAAATACTCCTCCAAATGATAGCTCTTCAAAAATTAAATAACTTAACATGTCTGCCCTTTTTGCTGTGTTCCCCCTTCTCCAATTTCTTCAATGATTCTTCATAAATTAGTTTCTAGAGCCATTATCATTATGGTTACTCTACTATGACTATATCCCAGTATCATGACCTTAAAAGACACATTTAAATCAAAATCATGAAAATACAATAATGTTCTGAACATAGGGGAAAAGATCATTGTTTGGGAAAAAAAAATGGTGATATGAATACCTTAGTGATTCAATCATCCTCAGTTTGTTTTATATTTGGAATTTTGCATAACAATTTTTCTTTGGAACAGAAGTGCTAAAAGGCATATTCATTTATCCCATTCAACATATCCTGATTGTGCAGCTAGTGAGAACTTGGCACCATGCTAAATGTTGAAATGAGGGACATAAATAAGATATAGTTTCTGTCCTCAAGTAAGTCAAAATTTGGCATTCAGTTTCTCATTCAGTTTTTTTCCAAGCATGTAAGCATACAATTATATAGTATTTTTATGCAAGTGGTAACATATTATACATATTGTTCTAAACCCTGCTTTTATACAATGTGTCTTAGAGAACGTTACAAATCTGTTAATATAGGTGGTTCTTAACCATAATTTATTTAACCATTGATCTATTAATAGACATTTAGGATGTTTATAATCTTTTTATTACAAACAATGCTGCAATGAATACCCTGTAAATACATCACTTTGCATAAGTACTTATCTCTAGGATAACTAGAATTTATGGGTAAAAGGGGCATGTATATTTAATATATACATACATGCACACACACACACAAATATACGCACGTACATATATATTTTTTCCCAAATTGCTTTCTGTAGAAGTTATACCAATTGAATCCGTTCTGCTATAACATTCGCTTTGAAATGTGAATTTGTTCCAACAAGAATGATATCCTGGGAACAATTTAAGCATAACACAAATTTCATGTTTGCTTATGCCAGATTTCATATCCAAGAGGCTCTTGAAGATAAACGCATAAAATTACACCCAGCTAAACTGAGCAGGGTAAGAACTCACAAAATGCACACACAGGTCTCTCAAATGTCTGCCAGCCACCTCAGTTTACTGATTGTGGCATAAACGACGGTCATTCACATCTGATATTACAAGTTTCTGGTCCATTTCAGATACCTCTCCTTCCATCACTTCACAATAACTTACAAAGTACAACCCTTCAAAGGCCCATTTTTACAAACTTCCTTTTTCAAGGTAAAGTGCCATATTTATTGTGGTATTTATAAATTTCTAAACCATTTAATATGTATAGAAGTGCTGCCATTTTTATTAGGTTCTTAACTTTTTTGTGTGTCACTGATGAAGTTTTTGAATGTTATGTCTGCTCCTAACCCATTTTCCTAACAAGCCCTGTGGTTTCTATTGCACAATTATGCCTAGCAGAGTGATTTTTAGGAGTGTGTATGTCGAATTATGGCAGAACAGACTAGTCTGTCATAACAATGTATGAGAATGTCTGTTTTCCATATCAATGAAAACAGTGTGCTGGCAACTTTTTAATCTTACCTATATGATAGGTAAGAAAGATACCTTATTAAAGATATAATTTGCATTTTAATTGCATTTTTACAGGAAGAAAATTTGTCTTTGAAAAATAAAAATATCCACATTTTCTTCCACTTGATAAAACTGGTCAATTGTTTTCAAATTAAAATATTTTCTGTCAATACAGACCCACTGACTTCAACTATTCTAATAATTTTCCTTTCTAATTGCTCAGAAGAATTTTAGGAATCCTGTGCCAAAACAGTGTACCTGCTCCCTCCACACATATAAATGATCTCAAGGCATATATGCATATGACATATTACAAGAAGCAAGACTACATTTTCTAATTTGGTATGATATAATATAAAACGAAATTTTGGGTTGAAATATAGTCAGTTGATGGGTCTGTGACATCACCATTTGTATGGAAATAATTGTGTCAACTACCAACCATCAAATGAGCCTTATTTTTGTTTCAAAAAATGTGAATTCGATAAATATGCTGAGTGCCCTGATTTAAAAGACCACAATTCTCCATTATCCCAAAAAAGGATTCACAGAAGAAGGTGGAATCTTTTTGCAAGGCTTGCAAACATTGACTGGCACGAGGAGCTGATAATATCATGTGGTCTCTGAACAAGATCTAAATTGTGAACTTTTGGGAACTCAAAATACGCAAGCTGGGGATGGGTAGCATATCTGGATACTGGTGGGGTGGTCTGCTGGGGATCTATTTGTGTGTAATGGAAGAATATGATGAAAAAGTTAAATCAGTGGGAATCTTCAAGTAGACAGCTAGTCTCTGCACTAAATCCGTTAAATTATTAGGATAAAAAAAGTTAACCCTTTAAGCCTACAACTTTGCTAAGTAAAAAAAAATTCTAATGGAAAAAAAGTTAACTCTTAACTAACTGCCCAGCCCATGTCTGTGATAGGGTCAAAGGTCACTCTAATGGGAGGAGAGGAGCAGCTAAGGTACAAAAGAATTTGATTAGGGCTAAAAGGAGGAGATATAAAAACAAATTAATTAAATTAAGAAATGTAAATCTGTTGGAAACTCAGGAATATGGGGTTATTTTGTGAATTAAGAGTGGGGTATAGCATTGATAGGGGAAGTGTGGTTTACCACCATCCACTTTAGCAGTGCATATACTAGAATAGAAAACAGAAAAGTAAATGGCCAGACAGCAGCTTATTAGACAGGAGAATAAGAGGCATTTTATAACATGCCACGGGAACTAGAAACCTTGGAATTAGTCAATACTTTAGGAAACACTCCAGGGACCATGATTTTCTCTCTTTTCCTCTTAGAGCCAAAAAGATATGAAGTGGCTAGAGGTCTGTAATGGTTTCAGAGTTTGATTTAATCGTGAATTCCAAAAATACAGATTGGATTATTCTTGTAAACTAATCTGTTCATCTGGGCATGATTAAATTATGAGTAGGGCGTTAACTGCCACGTCAGTGAGATGTTGAGCCCCACCCCTCGGTGGGTGTGGTCTCAAGTATAAAGGCTAGGCAGTAGATCTGAGTTGCAGAGATTTGGAGAAGCAGATTTGAGAAGCAGTTTTGATGTTGGAGTGAGCCATTAGCCCAATAATCTACAGCTTCCTTGTGGAGATACGCAACGCATAGAAAGCTTCGTGGTCTACAGCTGAACTCGTGAAGGAAACAGAAGCTAAGCCAGGAGAAACCCAGCCCCGGGAACAAAGGAATCCAGAAGCCTGAACCCTGGAGACGTCGGCAGCCATCTTGCTCCAAGACATGGACTTTGGTATGGGAAGAAATTTATGCTTTATGGCCTGGTAACTGTAAGCTTCTACCCCAAATAAATACCCTTTATAAAGACCGGCCAATCTTTGGTATATTTCAAAAGGCACGCCTGTGGCTGACCAAAACAAGGTCCATGTGATACAGGGAATCCATTTTATTTAGTAAAGGTGTACAGACTTCCAGATTAAAATTTAGCAAAAATTATTGTCTAAATTTAAAACCAAAATAACTCCCTCTATCCCACCCCTATAGTCAAGACACACAAGATACTGGAAGATGTTCTCTATGCTAATAGAAAAAAGAATTTTTTAAGGTTATTCAAATTGATTTATAAAGTCTCCCCACTTGCCCCGGCTTCCAATATTGGTATAAATATGAGAAAATTTTATAGATTTCTACGAAAGCCAGAAAAAGTTGTTCTTTTAAAAATTGTAGACAGCACAAAACAATCTCTGTAGAGCAGATGCTGTCATTAAATTGTAGTATTCGGTTACTCTGCTTTGAAATTAAGTGAAATACTTGTTTAAAAATGTTTTCTCATTAGAATGCACAATGATCACTTTAAATTCTATCTGCTATAATAGGACATTTCTATCACATTGCAATCTGGACTACACCATAAACAGTATTGTACTTGAACAGATGGAAATCATAAAGTGATATTTAGTTACAGATTTCCTGTCATATAGTTTTGCAAACTGAAAAAGGAGAAATCAACATTTGCAACCAACTAAAAACAAAATACTATCTAGTAAGTTAAAGTGATGCTAATGTGACAAGAATATAAATGCCTTCAATTTAAGTACTGTGGCTTTCAGAGAAAAAAATTAAAATAATGCCTCACAAAATTAATCAAGATTGTGACTGGGAGAGAGGCAAGGTTAGGGGAAGGGGTAATTATGATCACAGACACTTCAGCAGACACAGCCTGGAGTCTCACACAATGGCTTTAACTGATGAAGTGTCACATTCTAGTGAAATGACCATTTGAATGTTAAGAAATATCCAGTGAGAACCCTTTGAACTTGAGAGTTTTAGTTTCTTCTCACAGAAAATTGGGTGGTGATACTTGCCACCTACTTCATAAAAGTACTAAGGAAATTAACAGATTTATGCAAAGTACTATATACTTCAAAGTTATTGTAATTCCATGGAGGGTTTTTTAGCTCATTAGTAGATGGATGTCTAATCTGTCAACCACATGACATCAGATTACATTGCTGATATATACATCTGAGAATTCTGTGTTCTAAACTTTCAGCTTTGAAAATCAATACAATCATCAAAACTAATATTCTGATGAAATATATTCCAGACTATGTGCTCCAGAATGCCAATCAAAAGAAACACCTTAATTAGTAATTTATATACAAACTCCAAGCATTTTACACACATACAATGACTCAGTCAAGGTCCAATCAGGAATTAGAAACCACCCAACAATTTGAATGGAGAAAATTTAATATAGAACTACTAACTATAACAGGATTGGAATAACAAGAGATTGGCTACTAAGAAGTAAAGAGAATTCTAAAGGATATAGAGATGCAGATATAAGGAGTAGCCACTACCCCTAGGACTGATATAGAGTACCCAGGAGAAGAACCTCCTAGGTCCCACCCCTGGCTAAGATCCAGACATTGTAAAGGACACAGTTATCGCTCACTATGATGCTGCACCGGAAGAACTTACTGGAAATCCATCCTCTAGGGTGTCAAGGAAAGCTGTTCATGGGGAGGTGTCTTGTTGGAGGACTCTCCTGTAAATCATTCTGAAGTTGCTGGCTGCTAGGTGCTGCTGATTTCCATGTGCTGCAGGAGCCACACATCAAAGCTGCAAGTGCTATTGGCAGCAGAAGCACTCTGCCACAAAACTACCAGGGGGGACGGGAGTACAGGTATAGGATGTGGGGAGCTACTGGCCATTGGGTGTTGCTAACCTCTGTGTACTGCAGGAGGCACAGAGCTGCAAGCACTCCAAAACCAAGAAAGAAGGCCTCTTCCTCCTTCAATATCTTTCCAGTACCTACAACTGACAATACTTACTATTCTGCCATCTAACAGAGGAAAAATATTTAAAGTGTTAACCTCTATTTTCCCAGCGTAGTCAATGAAGGGTGATTATAATAAGAGGTAATAAATTCATGACTGGCATACTCAGCTGGAATTCTAAATTACTATACATTTTACTTTGGGCAACAAAATAAAAAAGATGTACGTGAATGAGTCAAGGACAGGAAGATCTTAGATAAAAATTCATTTGTTGACCTCAGTTTTCCTAATTTTAAAATAAAGGAACAATTCCTATTTAAGACACTTTTGTAGAGGACAGATTGATAAGATACAAAATATGAAAATTCTCGTTTGGGGCCTATTTTTCTTCAGAAACTTAGGCTAAGCCAAGGAAAAAGACATACTTGTCAACAACAACAAAAAAGCATGTTCTTTATATCTAGTTTCTATGCAAATAACTATCTCCATTCCCTTTTGCTACCATGCCTGCCAAGTATTGCCAAGCATGATTAACTAATATTTAAATATGGCCATTTCTCCTTGCCATGTGGATATAACATACGGATTTTAATGGTTAAACTATAATATACAATAAGTATTAAAAGAAATGGTAATTTAAAAAAAAAATAGGCTGCTACACAGGTGAACGTTTTGTTCTTGGTTCTCTTCTCAATATTTTAGCCTTGGCCTAGAAATGTCATTTACTCCCAGGTTGTCTAAATCTTCATCTCCTCTTTCCCAAGTTACTGACTCTTAGACACTTTAAATACAACATACCATATGAAATGCTCAAATTACTAGGAAATTATAAATGATGAAAACTGACCCCCAAAAGAAAAACAAAAACTGAGAAGACCAATAACCATTAGGGAAACTAACAAAAGTTAGTAAAAAATCTCCACTAGCCTCTCACCAACCACCAACCTATACTCTGTCCCAAAAGGCATCAGGTTCAGACAGTTTTACAATAAGTTTTATCAACCCCATCTTTAAAAAAGTCATCACCTGAAAGAAGAAATTCCATTTTATAAGACATTTAATACCTTATACCAACCTTAATAACAAAATCAAACACATACAATATAATGAAAACCTTATAGACCAATATCCCTTATGAACACAGATGTAAAAATTCTAAGTAAAACATTAGCAAATTAAATCCAGTAACGTTAATAACAAAAACAATAATAATATATTAAGACTAAATAGGGTTTATATCAGGAATGAACAGTGGGATAGTTCACTAATAGAAAACTTCCTGGTGTAATTTATTATAGTAACAGATTAAAGGGGCTATCCTCAAATTATCATTTCATTGAATACCAAAACTTAGTTTGTCTAAAGCAAATTTAGTATCTTTTTTCTTCAATGCTGTTCTTTCCCCTGTATTTTAGGTAGTTAGATAATAAATGTACCATCTTCATGAACTTTTTCCTCTTCCTCATTTTTTTATCTCCCAGTTAGTTCTTCTCAAGTTCTCTTGACCAGCTCCAGAATGCCTTTATTTAGAAATACAACTCTCTATTTGATTCCTTGCCCCTAAAGTGAACCTCATGCCTCATGTCTAGATTATTTTAAGAGTTTACTAATTAGTCTTTTTGCTTCCAACTCTTTTACTTTTATGTAGTGAATGTTTTTATACCCTTCCTGTCTTTTCAAAGAATAAGTTTAATATTAAAAGACATCTGTAATAAGATTCATAAAAAAGAAAAAGGAAAAAAAGTTGAGTTGAGAAAGAGAAAGCAACTATGGTGTCAACCTTAAGAGTCAACATACTTGCCATAATTGTAAAGCTTCCAAGAAACAAAGACAATTTTAAAAATTCAATTATTTACAGAAATCTTCATTAACAAAAATGAAAAAATATACAATTCCCTTAGGGAAGGCGAAGATTTTCACCAAAATAAAACTCTTAGAAACTTTTCATAAGCAAAATTACATAATGCAATGAACAAAATCCTGGACAATAATAGCCTGCCAGTAAATAAAGAAATAAAATTCACAGAAGTGATTCAACTAAAGACCTATAAAACAATAGATAGTATAAAACAGAGGTATAACTCAATAATTTTATAGAAAATTAGGGTGATGTGGTCAAAACATATATTCTCTTAGTAACTCAAATTTATCCAAGGAGACAATCACATTGGTAGAGGGCAGGAAGTTAAGGAGGACAGGGTGGGATTTGAATCCCCTTCGTAAATCAGAGCCACTCTACTTTTATGTTTATATATATAGGCACTTGTACTATAAGTAACATACTGAGTTCCTGGGGGGCTGGGGGAGGGGGAACTCGTGTTCTATAAAGTCACACACAATAAATAATTAGCCTGGGGAGAAAAACAAGGCTCGTATAGGCCACTCAAAACCTAGGCAATTTTGAACCAGAAAATTAACAAACATCTTAACAACTCTAATGAAAAGACATGCTTATCTTTTATGGAATATTAAATGGAATGGATGTATAGAAACTGACAGCTAGGTCAACCATAGGCTATTGCTAAAAGTAATATTATAAAATTGTCCTTTCATAAATTATAACAAATGTTCCACACAATGTGAGCTGTTACCAGGGTGGTATATTATGCATGATTGTTCTGTAAATGCACAACTTCTCTAATATAGGAAAAAAAAGACATGCTAAATTTCTAATTAATAATTACTATAATGAATATAGGTTATTGTTTTTCAAATAAAAGTGAAGCTATCTTGACAGAAGGAGATATAGGAAGGTCTGAGTTAAGGGGGAAAAAAGACAAAGTGAACAAAAACCATGGAGACCAGGAGAATAAACACTCTTAAGACATGGCATGTGGCCAAACAGGGACAAAAGGTAGAGGTGGGGAGAGTGGGTTGCAGGCATTCAGGTGCAGCTTTCAATTTAGTGTGTTTTGCATTCAGTTGCTGTAACTGGAGGTGCTGGGAAATGCCATTATAAACCAACTCTACTTCTATATTATAGTGACATCATCCCTTTATTTACCAGTGTATAAGCCAAATTATTTTTTTAAATAAGCAATGTATGTGACATATATATTAAATACATATATAACATGTACTTTATTTTATGTATATATAATAATAATAATGATTGCATTGTGATTCTGTGAAATTTTACTTGAAAAATAATTCTACTGGAAAGGGGGAAGAAGGGAAGAAGGGAAGTGGAGAGAAAGGAAGTGAGGAATGGATGGAGAGGAAAGGAGAGAAACAAACAGAACAAGAGTGAGGAATTAACTGACTGGTTAATTTGGAAAACAACTACATTAGTCCATCTTCCCTAAAACTCACTTCTCCCATCTAGCTTTCTAATGGGAGGTAAAAAGGTAATGCTCCCTAAGATTAAATATCACTCACGATAAGCTAAGGTTCCTGGAAGCTGTGCCATTCTGTGTTTTTAAGTGGGTCTATCCACAGTGGTAGGCACATTTTGCATGAAATTCTGAGTTAAATAAAGATATAATAGGGGGCCGGCCGTAGCCCTGTGGATAGGGCGCCGGTTCACCACATGGCAGGCCCTGGGTTCGTGTTCCCGGGGACCTCTCCGGGCGGGCAGGCTGCCGTGGGCGGGGCTGAGCCACCGTGGGCAGGGCAAAAAAAGCCGCCATGGGCACTCGGTGCGTCGCTGCAACGGGGGGGAGACAGAGCAGACACAGAACACTATAATGAACACAGCAAGAGCAAGCAGAAAAAAAAGGGGGGGATATGTAACAACAACAACAACAAAAATGATAGAATAACTAGAAAAACCTTGACTCTCATTGCAAAAAGGAATAAATTAATTTTCACTGGCTTTAATTTTCAACTTTATGATGAAAATTCAAAACCGTACTACTACAAACCAGAAATTTTAAATTAGAGTAAGATGGGCCACTTTAAAGCATCCCTGTCTTAGTTTGCAAGAGGTGCTGTAACAAATACCATTCAATGGGTTGTCTTGAACAATAGGAATTTATGGGCTCATGGTTTCAGATGCTAGAAGACTAAATACAAGGTGTCAGCAAGGCCATGCTTTCTCCCCAAAGTCTGTAGTATTCTGGTGCTTGGCTTACATCTCTCCCTTCTGTCACATGGCACCTTCTCTCCTTGTGCCTTGCTCTTCTAGTTTCTCCGGATTTCCAGCTTCTTCTTGTGGTCTTTTCTGACTCACTGCATCTGAATTTGAATTTCTTCCGCTTATAAAGGACCCGAGTAATTGGGATTAAGGCCCATCTTCAAAGAGTCCTGTTTACAAAGGGATTCACACCCACAAGAACACAGGTTAAGATTAGGAATATCTATTGTACCACACATCTTCCAAAAACCCTTCTAAAAAACATCCAACAAAAACCTGATAGCAAAATAAGGAACTGCAGAATAAAGTTATACTAAATAGCTGTTCCAAAATTCCATTTTGCAAAATGCATGTTGATAGTGATAGGAAAATATATGATTTAAACATAAGGGCCAGAAGAAATGTGAATTACTGATGGAGAGGTAATCCTCAAATAAAGAAAAAAAATGTACAAAACTTCTAAGGATTATTGGCAGTTTCTAGCCTCTGAAGTCATTGTAAGATAATGTAGAGATGTGAATCAATTAGTTATGAATTAATGGTTGAACACATATGATTAAACTTTGATAACTGTATGTTACTATGCAGATACAAAAAAAATGAATTGATCAAGATTTCAAGTTAACCTTCCTCAACCACTTTAAAATATAAATAAATTATTATGCCCTAGGTATGCTATGTGCATTTCCAAAACCTTGCATATAAAGAGGAAAGTTACAGCATCAATTCCTCAAGGTACACATACTGTGAACCTAAATCTGTCATTTTGACAAACTACCTTTGGCTTCAGACGGTAGTGTTATCAAATAAGGAAAATTCTTATCTACTGTTAGAGGGGCTCAATATGATATTGAATTATGATATTAAATTATGCTGATTTTGTTAGATAAGACAGATGGTTGTCCTATAAATTAACAATAAATAATGCTCCAATTGTATTATTTGATGAGTGAATTGAGGAATGAAAAGGAAAGAGGACATGTTTATGGAACCAAACTTTACAAATATATTAAGAAAACTGAGGATATAATTTTGGTAAAAAATGATAACTGAACAAAAACATACTGAAATGGTATCATGATGGGACAGGCTTAATAGGAAGTTCCGGATCTCTATTCTATGTTCAGAATGATTTGCTGTTCATATATAGGACATTAACAAGAGTGTTTCTGTGTAAAAGACTTACAGAAGCCTGAAAAGTTCTCTTATAGGACTGTCGCTATTTCTACACCTCCTATTCTTTTGTGCAGGGTAATTCTGTTAATCTCACTTGGTTATTATCAAGACACTACCTTGCCAAAACATTTCCTCAAAATCTTAACAATCTTACAAGGCAGTTACTATTCTTATCTTTATTTTATAGATGAGGAAACTATACTATGGAGAGGGATAGGAACTTGTTCAAGATACCATGGCTGGTAAGGGCAGAGTTGAGCTATGTCCCTAAGCTATGGGTAAAGAAAAGTTTCTGGTTTCTATCCATCCCATTTTTCTATGTTATAATTAATATCAATAGCAGTTAGTTTCCAGGTGAGTTGATACTATTGGTTAAATGCAATTTCCACAGGAAAACAAATGCTGAATTACAAATAACTAACAAATTTTCCAGAACAAAACCTTTTTTTTTTTTTTTTTTGGTAATTTGGGAACTCTTTGTATTTGACTACATCTATATGTTATCCCCATTTGCCTTAACCCAGTAATCTCCTACGGTACAACAGGGCACCCTTTAATCAATTTGTCTCTCTCTCTCTCTCTCTTTGCTCTCATTGAATTACTAATTCTTGGCTTCATCCCAGAAATCCTTGTCAAATCCTATCTTTCTATCCATAAGGTCACTGTCATAATCTCGATTTTTATCAAGTCTAACCTGAATTTTGCAACTGGTTCCCCTAAAACAGTAACTCTACACTTACACTCCACAAGGGAGATAGAATTTTATTCCCTAAAAAAAAAAAATTTTTAAAGCTTATCGTTTTATCCTATTTAAAATAAAAACAACAACAACAAAAAAAAACCCTCTTGATGCCACAAGATGAAAGATCCAAATTCCTTAGTTTGGCACATAAAGTCTTTAGCAATCTAACCCCAAACTATCATTACCAGTTTATCCATCTCAGTTTCCTTCTCCTCAGTGGATTTCTCCCTGTTCCCTGGTTACAATAACTTTGTATGGCTCCCTCAATTCTGTATATTGTTTCCTAGTCCTAGAAAGACCTTCTAAACCTCCTACTTAATCCTGAAGGTTCAGCTTAAGTCCCATTTCCTTGAAGACATACTTCCTCTATGCATTAAGTTACAATACTTTGTTCCCATCTAGATAATAATACAACACACTTTATATTTATCCACTATTTACATATCTGCCTTTCCCATCAGAGGAGTTCCTTAAGGGTAGTAACAAGCAAGTCTGTTTTATCCTACTTAATCCTGAAGGTTCAGCTTAAGTCCCATTTCCTTGAAGACATACTTCCTCTATACATTAAGTTACAATACTTTGTTCCCATCTAGATAATAATACAACACACTTTATATTTATCCACTATTTACATATCTGCCTTTCCCATCAGAGGAGTTCCTTAAGGGTAGTAACAAGCAAGTCTGTTTTATCTTTATAACCCAAGCCTACAGTCCAGAGCCTGGCATATAATAAATGCTTGATGGTATCTGTTGTTTATGGAATTAAAGAATACAATGTTGATGAATGGTATCAGTTGGGATACCTGCAGACTAAGCTTGCCAAAAGACAAAAAGAGCTTGCTGTAAATCTGCCAGTAACAGGTGGTTCAGGTTCCTAGAACTGAAATACATATTATAAAAGAGAAAAATTATAAACAGACAATTTCCAAAGGGGGAATATTAGCCAGGGTGAAGATTGTCAATTTATTATTATTATTTTTTATTTTTTTAGTGCCAGGGCTGGGGATTGAACCTGGGACCTACATGTGGGAAGCCGGTGCTCAAACACTGAGCCTCATCAGCTCCCACAAGTTAGTTTTTTCATTTGTATTCTTTTTTGTTTGTATTTTTTGTTTATAGGAGGCACTGAGGACCAAACCTGGGACCTCCCATGTGGGAAGCAGGCACTCAACCTCTTGGAGCCACATCTGTTCCCCTGTCAATTTACTATCAGAGGAAGTTAGGACTTCAAATACAAGAAAAGATACTTAAAACTTAAGCCAAGAGGAAATGGGAAGAAAAATCTATTCTGATTAATAGCATTGTACACTTGAGAGAAGAGTTGAGGCTCATTTTCACTGTGCAGTAATCAACTGGCAACAACAAACCTGAGGTAGAGAAGCCAAAAATAAAATCGGGATGACAGGGGAGCAGGAGACAGGAGATAGGAATTGATATCCTAGATTCTTAATGGTATTTTGAGTGAGGAGTCAGTTCTGTGGAATTCTTAGAAGTAAACTTTACTAAGCTAGGAATTACTAAGGCAATTGATTTATAAGAACAGTGTACCTATCATCAAGCTTGGTGACATCAACTCTTAAGTGCCAGCATAGACTCTCTCATTAAGAGAGAAAAAGAAGTAACTTGGGACCATACACAAGCCATCAAATCCCTAAGTCCAACATTTTCTAAATATGAGACAATGCATATAAAAGTTTTTGTAAACTATAAAATTGGATATAAGTTATTTATGGTTATACATATTTATATAATTATATTTTATTGCTATTAGTGTAATAACATTCATAAAGTAGTATTCACATAGCAATATTCACATATGGCTAATTTCTTTTTTTTTTTTTTTAAAGATTTATTTATTTTATTACATATCTCCCCTCCCCCCCGCTGCGGGGACGCGCCGAGACTGGTCACTGCACAGGCACGGCTTTCCCCGCTTGTGGGCGGCTTCTACTTCCATTCACGGCTGGCTTTCAGTTCGCGGGTGGCTGGCTGCGCTCCATTTGCGGGTAACCTGCCCTGCCCGTGGTGGCTTTTGCCTGTCCGTGGCAGCTTTTTGCCCTGCCCACGGCAGCTCTGGCCTGCCCATGGCAGCTTGCCATTCTCAAGGCGGTCTGCCCGCTAGGAGAGGTCCCCGGGATCCGAACCTGGGGCCTCCCATGTGGTATGCCGACGCCCTATCCACTGGGCTATCCAGCCGACCCCTATTGCTAATTTCTAATGCAATCTCAGTTCCATTAATTATATTATAACACAGATAACCTAAGACATTGGATTTCTTTAGTATCACACATAAAATGTTAATGCAATTATAGTTATTTTCTGTTTACTGAAGAGTAAAGGTAAAACTTACCAGTCTGTAGTATATTATGTTTTGGTTGACCTAACATTTCATTTATCTAGTATTTTCTTCTTACTTATATAGCACATGAATATATATTTTGTACCAATCTTCACACAAAGTGGCTAAAATAGCACTGGACACATGACAGGCACTAAATCCTGGTCATTATATTATTCCATGGACCAACTCACATCATTTTGTAACTATATATCTTCAAACCCAAAGCCCCTTATATTCATTAGGTGGCAAATATGTTGATATGTTTCTAATTCTAAGCAAATAATCTCATACACTTAATACTGTATATAACACCTAATATAATTAATGCAACAGCCATTATTTAAATTTCTAGATGACTTTATTTTCTTAAAACCTATTTATAATAAACAATGTGCCTTTATGGTTTACATATTTGCATTCATTTTTTCCCTTCACCTTGATTTTCCTACTCTATTTTTTTTAGTCTAGATGGCTTTTTATTTTCCTGATAAATTGACTCAAATCTTTTGTGTCCTGAGGGAAGTTATAAATAATTTTTAAAATAACATTTTAAAAAGTAAAATAAATTAAATTAAAATTACTTAAAAATTTTAAAACTGTTCCTACAAATATTTGGGGTTAAACTGGTAGATACTCTGCAGTGATGTAAAATGAGTTAGAATTTAGTGATTTAACTTTAGAATGACGACTGTATCAAGTCTGTTTCAATTATTTTAGTACTTAACACAGCATTCATTATTATAACCTTAATATTTGAAATGTGTTGATGGCCTTTTAAGTAAAACCATCAAGGATTTGCAAAATCAAAAAGAAGTAACTCCAAGTAGAAAAGCTATCTGTTTAAAATGTGGCTTATTAAAGTCTACTCTGACTGCTCCAAATTCATTTTCTGTATATTCCTAACATCTTGAGACCAATTTTCTTCTCTAATTTCAGGAAGCTACCTGAAAAACTAATCATGGGGTGTAAGTACCATTTTCTATCTTATTCAATGAAAGATGGGCAGGAGAGGAGCCTGGAAAACCTCAAACACATCAATACCAATTCCCAGTCCCTATATACAGAAGGAGTGCTTTAGGCTTGATTGGCCTTTGTTCAAATGAAGTGACTTCAATTCAACAATACCATTAACCTGAGCAGATAAGGGAAGAAGTTTTTTTATTTACAGTAGGGAACAAAATGAACTGAGAATACTATCTCAGACCTAGTGTTGAAAAGATTTCTTAATGATATAGTCTTCAAGGAGTGAGTTTCAAAAAGCCTGTGTAGATGTCTAAGAATATTATAATAATGTTGCCAAATTCCAAAAGTAGTTTAATAACTGAAATGAAACCTGGCTTTATAATATATAAAACAACTAATCCAAACTTCCATTTTAGCATTTGTATTGTATGTTAATTGTGCCTCCCTCAGGAGACTGAATTTTTCATGGGTAGAAACAACTCATAATCTAGAACACGGTAAACAGTCTACTGAATGTATGAACAGTTATGTTCTTAAAAGCACTTTTGAAAGAGTCTACTTCCAAAATGTACCTAGCTTGTTTAAAATGAAATAAATACAAACCAAACAAAATTGTAAAGTAATTTTTCAAATTAAAAATAAATTCAGGGTATCCAAACTAGATGCAGGAAACATTCAAACAAACAATGCAGAGAACTACTATGGTACATACAAAATAAAACCCACAATCTACAAATGAATCAGAATCCCTAAATATATTAAAATATACCATCTGGTATGATTTTAAAAGAAAGGCAATTGGACTTATACTTAACCTTAACAATTTCCAGGGTAGTGATTTGTATTACAAGCAGTCAGTGGCGTATCTGTGTGACAAATACATGTACCCACTAAAATTACAGTACTGCCCTTTTCCAAACGCTAAAAACAAATGCTTGATTAACATTATGTAAATATACCTACATTCTGACGAGAACCACCAGAACATTTCATTAAGATATGCACACTATACACTGAAGGCAATTCATATTACCACAATAATATTTCTACAGTAATAACTGAGTATTAAGCAGACCGGCTTATGGAAGGTGATAAAAAACAAACATCTAACAGTAGAAATAAGAAAATTTATATTAATTTTTATCAAAGTAAAAGCATGGAAGTCTGTTGATTTTCATGTACTTATATTACACTTTAAATAAATAAGAAATCTTAGTTTAAAAGCTTTGCGACTTCAGTATTTCAAATTTATAGCCACATGAATATAGGAGCAGAGCACCTAGTCTTAGTCTACTTATAGGAAATATCGCACACGAGATACAAAAAAACAACACTGACATTGATAATGACCAAGTGATATATATCCATGGCAAATGTTCAATATAAAGCCCATTTCTGTGTTAACCAATATCCGCTTATTATATGTCAGGAGACTACCATAAGAAAGCCAGATGATCCCATTTTCTTGATTGTCCCTCTGATGTCTAGGATTCCATTTAATTTGGGTTTGCTTACCCCTTCTCTTAATTTCCAAAGACCACAGGTCAATAATCATAGTTAGTGTATAATACAGTTTCAGGGAGTGGAGAAAGATAGCATAATATACACTGTACACAACAGAGGTAGGAGCAGTCAGCTGGACATTAGAAATACTGGACACAGTGATTTTCCAATTCCAAGCTCCTTCTGAATTTCCCACTTGGATAGCTAGAGAATTAGTACCTAGATTTTAATATTAGTTATGAGGTTTTTTTCATATAATGGGCCTTACCAAACCTTTTTCCAATATATTCAGTGAAAAATAAAATCATTATACCTGTTTAAAGACTTTTAAATTTTATCCTGCATTGTTTCCTAATAAATTTACCTACTTGGCCTTTTAAAATGCTTGTCAAAACATTAATTTATGAGCTGGGCTCATAAAGGTTATTTGCTGCTGAATGTGGATGGAAGGTTTGCTGAAGAAATGCATTAAAGCTTTTGAATAACTGATAGAGGAGTAAATGCAATTAAATAAAGCATTCACATGTCATATATTGCTCAGCAATTATTTCAAAATATTACAGTGTATAATGTTTTGTCAAAACATGGCACATGCAATCAGTCTTCACTTTTATTTAAGTGCTTGAAATAATTTAATTATCAAATGACAAATATGAGTCATTAACTAATGGTATATGAACTTCAACATATCATACATTATTTTGTCCCAAGAACATGGGTTGTGAAAAGAAAAATAACGAGACAGGTTTCCATGTAAGATTTGTTGAACTCATCTTATTTTTCAGTTACCTCATAAATGTTTGATTATACCTAGAGAAAATTTTAGGTAATCTGATTTGGCTTCTCTGAGATTTAATACAAGAAAATGTTCAATTTAAATCACTTTTCAGGAAGATTAGACCTAAAGCAGTGTCCAAAATGCCTAATTAAAGTAATTTTCTTTCTATAACATTATTTTTGTTTTTTGCCTCCATAACTTGGAAATCTGAGTGCTTTTTTTAGCTGTTGTAAGCTACAATTTAAAGAAACAATTTTTACTTTCAGATTAATTTTTCAAATAGAATTAGAAAATAGAATGATTTATACTATATTATTTTACTGAAAATAAAAATATATTGAGATTGTTGATGGTTTTAAAAAAGGACATGGGCACAGAGAGAGTAATGGTAATTGTGTATCAGCTTGGTGCATAAATGATAAACTACTTACACAATAATAAACTGCTTAAAGAAGACTGTAAAGCTGTGTGTCATTAGAGATGCCAGGAGTGCCAAGTTGGGTTTTATATGCTTTAAATTTTATTTATAAAAATTTATATATATAACATAAAAATTTCTATTTTAAGCACTTTTAAATGTACAATTGAATTGTATTAATTACATTTACTAAGTTGTGCTACCATCTCCACCAAGCATTACCAAAACTTTCATCACCCCAAACATAAACTCTGTACCCATTAAATAACTCCCCAAATCCTCCCTCCCCCAGTCCCTGGTCATCTACTTTCTGTCTCTATGAATTTGCTTATTCTAGATAGTTTATATAAGTGACCAAGTATTTTATGGTGAAAAATTTTTGAATGGAAAATAACAAGTATGAAGTTAAATATAAGAGGCAGTTTCTTCCATCATATTTTAATCTCAGCCTTGCTATGTTAGTAGTATATTGGCAGACCAGTATAACTCTCCCTTGAATTCATGTCCTTCTGCGTATTCTCTATAATACCCAGAGGTCCAACTCAATAACTGTGGGAATCTTGGCAGGATCTACAAATTCAACATTTCATAGATATTTTTATTCATGTGTTAGCAAGCTAAGGACCATAAAATCTAAAGGTAGATAGAAAGACATATATACACATATATATGTATCTCAAGTTTTTATATTTAAGTATGTGTATGAAAGACAGTATATTCTAGAATACAACATGATTAAAACCTAAAACAAATAGTTGCATAAACTCTGATGAATCTGAGGTTCTAAATGATTTCCATTAGTTTCTGATGTGACCTTAACACCCATGGCAATAGTAATGAGGCTGAAGGAAAGAGATTAAGAGGTAATTTAGGGAACCCACACATCTACAGCCAGCAGGTTTTCAACACGTATGCCAGGTACATTATATGGAGAAAGAATGGTCTCTTTAACAAATTGGACTTGGAAAATTGGATATCCACATGCAAAAGAATGAAGATAAGCCCTAACTCACACCATATACAAAAATTAACTTAAAATGGATCAAAGTAGCTGTACTTAAGGTGGATACATAAATGAGGGTCCTTATTCTTAGGAAATGTACATGGAAATGTTAAGTATTAGAGGAGCAGAATACATGCAACTTACTCTCAAATATTTAGAAAACAGATAACAAGAAAGAAGTTGCTAGAATGGTATAACAAATGTGGAAAAATGCCAATAGTTTTAAATTTGGGTTTATGGGAGAGGGAGTATGTTGGAGTTCTATATACTGGTTTTGTATGCTACTTTCCTGTAAATGCAAAGTTATTAAAAAAAACTTAAAAAACGGAACAAGGACATAAACTTAAGGACTAAAACAATGAACTCTTAAAAGAAAACATAAAGGAAAATCTTCACAACTTTGAATTTGACAATGATTAAATACCAAAAGCACACACAAAAAAAGGGGAAAAAATAGATACAATGGACTTCTTCAAAATTAAAAACTTTTGTGTAAAGGACACAATCAAGAAAGTGAAAAAGCAACCTATAGAATGGGAGAAAACATCTGCAAATTATATATTTGATAAGGGATTAATATGCAGAATATATAAAGAAATCCTACCACTTAACAACAAAAAGAGAAACAACTAAAAACTGGGCAAACAACTTGAATAGACATTTCTCCAAAGAAGATGCACAAATGACCAATAAGCACATGAAAAGATGCTCAATATCATTAGCCATTAGGGAAATAAAAACCATAATGAGATAACACTTCACACCCACTAGAAAGGCTACTATTGGGAAAAAAAAAAAAAGGAAATAAACTTTGTAATGTAAAATGGTGCAGTTGCCCTGGAAAACAGTTTGGCAGTGCCTCAGAAAGTTAAGGATAGAATTACCATATGAGTTGGCAATCCCACTTCTAGGTATACACCCAAAAGAAATGAAAGCAGGAATTCAAATAGATATTTGCACACCGATGTTCATAGTGGTATTAGTCACAATTGCCAAACGATGGAAACAACCCACAAGTCCATCAATATATGAATAAACAAAATATAATATATACATAAAATGAAATATTATTCAGATATACAAAGGAATGAAGTTCTTATATGCTACAACATAGATGAACCGTGAAGACATGATATTGAGTGAAATAAGCCAGAAACAAAGTGACAAATATGATTCCACTTACATGAAATACCTAAAATATGCAAATTCATAGAGACAGAAAATAGATCGCAGGTTGGAGGAGGTTGGGGAGTTATTGCTTTATGAGAAGAGTTTCTGTTTAGGGTAACAAAAAAGTTTTGGTAATGCATGGTGGTAATGATAGTACAATATTGTGACTGTAATTAATATCACTAAATTATACACATAGAAGTGGTTACAATGGGAAATGTGTTTTATATATATGTTACCACAATTTAAAAAATAATAGAAGAGGTTATTTATGTATAATCCATACAGAATATATTTATCAACAAGCTCTTATATTATTGTTAGAAGAGAATTCAACTCTTCTTCTAACTGCATTAATCAGCAATGGATAGCCATCAGACTATTCAAAAGCACCAGTCTAAAATGCCTTATCGATTTTTATAAGATTACTATTTCAATCAATCCACATTGTAGAGAAAAAAAGCTTTAGGTTAAAAAGTCTAATGACATTTCAAGAGCATCTCAGTTCACCTAGTAAAAGGGGATCTCTTAAACATGTAATACAGCAAATAATAATTTATAATGGAATAGTAGTTAAAAAATATTTATCTTACTCCTGTTATACAATATATGGCTGCGTGGGCTAGAAAAACAGAAGCAAATGTACAGCACTTTGGCATTAATGCCTCTATCCAATTAATTTTGATTACTGTGTTTTTCTTAAGATTCTTCATTTTATAATCACTCTTCTAGAATCTATTTTCCCCCTGGGTTTCTCCATTCCTAATGGAGCCCAAAAAAATACATTCATGTAATGTTTAATTATTGAATCCAGGACTGCCACAGAGAGACCATGTTTACAGTGTTATTTTACCAATTGTAAATTACTGATATTTAAACACAGACTCAATTTTTTCTTTTATTATAGATCATTTTTAATGGCTATACCTTAATATTTACTATATCACTAATATAACAATTTTAAGAGTTAATTTTTAAAAATACATAAAAATAGATAAAATATTTCCTTTGCCTAAAAAAAGTGGTAGGATTGCTTTTATTTAAACATTTAGGAAAATTACATAATTAAGTAGCCCTCAAAAGTTCTCAAGCTAACAAGTCATAAATCATGAAAAGCCAAAGCAAAATGAAAAAGCTACAATATAGAAGAGTATTCTGTCCCTAGGTGGGTAAAGGGCATTCACACTACAATAAATGATCCTTCTGAATTTGAGATTTATATAAAAGATACAGACTAGGTATTTTTTTAAAAAATCTTACTGGAGGTACATAATTATCTTTAAACATTTCAACTGACACCATATGGAAGACAAGATCAGATAAACTCCAGAGGTCAAAACTGGTTATCACAGTATGGAAAATAAGAGGTACCTTTAGTTCAACGAACAATAACTTTTGAGAGTTATTTTAAAAATGAAATAGATTGTCCTTTACTAACACGCCACTGTTGCTAGCAGTATTTGAGTACAGGACTGACACTGGCTTATCAAAAATTATATGGGAAAAATAGAATAAGATAAAAAACAAACAATAAAAATATATAAAAATTTTAAAAATCAAATAAAAATGATATGGAGTAGATTCCTATATTGTCTGAAAGGGTGGACTATGGTGGCTTCTAAATTTCATTCTAACTTTTAATATTCTTAGAAAACTTGAAGCTTTATAGCACCTTTTGTGTTCACCATGAGTCCATTGTCTGATTTTCCTAGATGGGATTCTTTATTTCTTTTATATTCTCGTATCTAACTATGTATTGAATTAATTCCATGATAATACTAAAATTGGTGCATACAGTTTTTTATTTTGTCATTCTTCAGATGACAGTGACTCCACTATAGGAGTAAATTCTCCTTTTGCAAAAATTTATAAACAATGTTTGCTATGGGATGTATTGCTCTGACAGATAAATATCATAGTAAATAATAACATATAATTGTATACTTTAGGTCCTAAAGTTAAATATCTGATATATATTGCTGGTATTCAAATAATATTTTTTGAATCAATCAATAAATAACCAATGACAAAAAGTATTGAGGAATTATGTTTCCTGACATAAACAAACATTTTTCTTAGCCACATACTAAGAATCCTATGGTTAAAAAAAATTAGATTACACTAAGATGCTGACTTAAAAATAATTACAGGGGGCTGGCTGTAGCCCAGTTGGTAGGGTGCCGGTTTACCACATAGGAGGCCCCGGGTTTGGTTCCCGGGGCCTCCTCGAGCGGGCAGACTGCCTTGAGAAGGCAAGCCGCCACGGGCAGGGCAAAAAGCCACTGCAGGCAGGGCAAGCCCCCACGAGCAGGCAGGGCGCCACGTGGTGAGCTGACTCGGTGGGTTGCCGCACGGCGGGGGGGGACAAGCAGACATGGAAGAACGCAAGAATGACCACAACAAGAACAAGCAGAAAGGGGGGAAATATGTAGTAAATAAAAAATAAATCTTTAAAAAAAATTTTTTTTTAAATTACATATCTGACAATACCTATACAGGTATTTTGTCTCACACAAAATTCAAGAGATAAACATAAAAGGAATTACAAAAATTGACTTTTTGTTCTACCACAAACCCAGAATATGTACCCCTAGGTGCATTTGATTAAATGGGTCAATGGTACATAAGCACTTAACTTTATAATGCTATTTCATGGAAAAAAGAAAAAAGAAAAAACCTCACTGGCTTTTACTGATGAATACAGTATGCATTCAAAATTATTTTTCAACTTTGGCTAACTAGGTATAAAATCTCATCCAGTATGAATACTAATGATAAGCTTCCATCCAACTTCAAGACTGTGTGAACATTCTATCTTTTCTCCTAAACCTTAGTCTCAACTAATTTCTTATCTAACACAAAATAGATGCAATGCATTTTAAACAGCGTTTGGTTCAATCCTATGTCCTACTTCTAAGAAACCAACCATAACCAACCAAATGTTTCCTAAAAACTTATGAGGGCATGGGAGTGGATGTGGCTCAAGTGGTTGAGCGGCTGCTGGGTTCAGTTCCAGGTGCCTCCCAAAAAAGGCAAAAACAAACAAGCAAAACAAACGAAAAAAAACAACCCAGGGAAGCCTATGTGGCTCAGCGGTTGAGTGCCGGCTTCCCATATACAAGGTCCTGGGTTCAATCCACAGCACCCCAAACATCATTAAAAAAGTATGAGGGCAGCAACACTGCATTCCCTGTCCAAAGACCTTCTTCACCAGACATATTACAGTTACTAAAAGACCCATTCTAGGCTAGATGAGGCTCTGTGGAGCCCCAGGGACTTGGGTCACATACCCTACCCCCTTGCTCACACAAGCAGGTAGGGCCCCAAACTCTACCTCTGCACCAACCGCTTCAAATGAGCACCAGCACATTTATATAGCTTACATTTTTAAGCTTCTATGAAATATTTTAATGAAAGAGTTTCACTGCTAAAAAGTTTGAAGAGCTATGCTCTAGTCTCCATTCTAGGCAGGGCAACAATTCCCAAATGGCTTCAGATGACCTCCCCTCCACCCAAAAGGTTCCATCAGGAGTCAAGCAAGGATTTTCAGGGTCGTAGGTTACCAAAAAAGTGGACTACATAAGGTAGTAAGTGGAAAAAAGGAAAGGAATTGATATTTATTCTGTGGAAAGGGCAAGGAAAAGAATATGGATTTTGTGTCCCCCCCCCAAAAAAAAAATCTGAAAAAAAAAATCATGCAGAAATTAAGTGAGATACACAGGTCTAACATGTAAGAGTCTGAATAGTAGCTACATACAAAGTTGTCACCTACCAAAAGATTCAAAAGCAATTGTTATTTTTAAAAAACATAATAGGAATTGATATTATAATAAAAACTTTTCTTGAATAGTCTTTTTTAGATTATACTTTATTTTTTATTTTTAAAGTTCTTTGTTCTAAGCTCTAATGTTCTAAAAGACATTCAATTTTCAGAGCAAAACTGTTTTGGACTTTTTTTTTTTAACCATTGAAAAGTAACAATTTGAATTATGTTAAATTTAGACTTCAAATTTCCTTCTTTACATATAGCCCAAAAAGACTGGGCAAGGAAGAGTTGGAAAACAACAACTAAAGCAGGTATTTTTCTTTCAAAAAAGAAATAAAGATTTGAATCTCACGATACTAACAAAACTGAACCCAGATATCATATGGGATACATTCTGGGGACAGAATTTGTTTCTAAAAGATAAATATCAGATTATGAGGAATAAATAGTCTCTATAGTAAATCCAAAAATATTTATTCACATATAAGTACCTCTTTCTCCTAACTGTCCCCACCAAACATCTTAGTATTTTAGATAAATATATGTTTTTTAATGTTTTTGTTCTAGCTTTACATCTGTTTTTACCTATTCCCCAAAGTAATATAGTAAGATTACTACGGTTATGCTCATCTGAATAAACACAAAAGTTTTTCCCATTATACTTGAGACTAGGCTTCTGGAGTGCCTGCTGAACACAACAAACCCTGGAAACCAATCTATTGCAGGCATTAACTCTGATTCTGAGTGGTCTCCTAAATATCTTTAAAATGATAGGCATATTTGGCTAATCGTCAATAGAAACAACTGAGGGTAAAATTGTTAAAATTGTTCCAGTAGTTAAATCCAGCAAACAGGGGAGTATTTTCCCAAGTACATTCCCACTGTGCTATATAGCTCAAGCATACAAAAGCTATGAAAGGTAAAATGCTTGCCATGCCTTACAAAGAAATACAGTGGGAAAAAATGCAAGTGAAACTTGACAAAATCTTACAAGCTTTTAAATGCAAAATTCTATATGTCCCCCAAAATACATTACAGCAAACTACCAAGTACATCCTACTCTTTGGATCATTTTTTTTGGAGGGGGAAACATGAGGACTTTTATGTTGAAAAAATACCCACGTGCACAGTCTGATGCCAAATGCTGTCATTTAATCCAAGCGCTAACCTTTTATTCCAAATTAGAATGAACATTAAATTTGGGAACTTTTCATCTTCAAGCTTGAGTACTTAAGCCTAAAACTCAAATGCTGAGATGTATGCTTTCAACACTACTTTGGCAAAAAACAGAAACAGGCATTTAACTGCTGTCTCAGTTGCCTTTTCTATAAAATAAGTTCTAAAACTATTGTGTTTTTAAAGTTAGAATTCATCAGTTTCTATTTGTATAATCTAATGAAAACTTAAGAAATAACTTTACCTGTCTATTTTATACTAATTAATTAATGGAAATATTCATTCTACTTTTTTGGTTTTGCCATCGATATATGACTCTAAGTGTGAGAGCAGTGACTATTTGCTTTATAAGAGCCATTCTATTGTTGCGGTTTTTATTTAGTCATAATGAAAATGAGTTTAAATTTTTTTAATGAGTTGGTTACTGAACATAATGGAAAACTAGTTAAGTGTTGTAGCAGGCTGATATTATTTATGAATTCCAAAAAGATATTGATTATATTTGTAAACTGGTCTGTTCCTCGGGGCGTGATAACCCTTTAATTGTATAAGATTCAGCTGAGACATCTGATTAAATTATGTTAAGATTAGGGTTTTGATTCAACTATGTCATTAGAGTACAACTCAGTGTTGAGTCCCAGTCCCCTTAGTGGTCTGATAAAACTCTCTCTCACAGGGAAGTAGACACACAGAGGAAGAAAGACAGCTCATTAGACACGACAGAGGCCCCAGGAAGAGAGATGAGCCTGATAGCCTCCAGCTGACCTTGTAAAGAGACCACAGCAGCTGAACCCAGAAAGAAATGAGCCTTGGGGAGAGAGATGAGCCCTATGTCCGCCTACAGCTGAGATCGCAAGAAGCTGTGACTACGAAGCCTTAAGAGGAAGAAGGAAGGCTGAAACCTCGCAGACATCGCCTGCCAACTTGCTTCAACATGTGGCCAATGACTTTGGGTTCTCACCCAAAGTACCTCTTATGGTACCTTGAGCTAGACTCTTCAGGGCCTTGTAACTGTAAGCTTCTACCCCAAACAAATACTCTTTATAAAAGCCAAGAGAGTTCTGGTACTTTGCATCAGTACCCCTTTGGCTAATACAAGTGTAAAACACAGAAACACATAAAAATTACTATTCATGGACAACCAATTGGCAAGGTGTACCTTCTGGAACAACTATTCTCAACTTGATGATTTAGAGTAATTTTTAAAAACTTTTAAAATTGAAATTTATCATTCATACATGAACATCTACAAACAATAAGTATATAGTATAAGTTGTGAGCTTACAAAACAAACATGCATATCATCATACAGGGCTCCCACACATTACCCTACCACCAACAACTTGCATTGTTGTAAAACAATTGTTACAAACTATGAAAGAGCATGGTCAAAACATTACTACTAACTACAGCCAAGATCTTACATTTGGTGTATTTTTCCCCCAACCCAACTGATTAATGACACCCTGTATTAGTATTATATACTTGTTTTAGTTCATGAGAGAATGATCTCATATTTGTTCTGTTAACCACAGTCCATCTTCCACCACAGGATTCATTGTATTATACAGTCCCATGCTTTGTACAAACCATTCAAAGTTTTTAAATGAAAGAAGATGCATCCTAAATTCACATTTTACTGTCAGAAAGTTTATTACTAGAAGTTAAGTATGTTGGAAATAGGGAGTGTGTTAAAGACATGGATTCTATTTGCATCTCTTTTGGAGAGATAAAAAGGGTTATAGAAGTAAGAAAGGGGAAATCACAATATACAAGAAAGTTGTGAAAAACACTCATGAAGGATATAAGACTTTACTGGACCTAAAACTGATATATGATTAACAAAAGGAAATTAGGAAAGGAAGGTTTGAAAAAGATGATCATATATTACGTTTGGGGCATGATGAATGTCCTATAAGAAGTCAGAAATATAAGATACGAGCCCAAATGAGAGAGATTAGGGTTGATATTGGTTTAAAAAGACTACAGCAAAGAGCTGAGAGCTAAAGATGTGAGACTAGATTCAATAAACAAGACTAAAAGGGGGTGTATAAAAAATGACATGGTAAAACTATTTGGTACAAAATAAATATTATTTTCTGAAACTTACAAATTATATCAACCTCTGAAATATTCCTTAAAAGCTTTAAAAATACTTTGATCTTTGTAAGTGTTCTGTATATTTTCGAAAGTATAAGATTCTTTCCCTTTAAGGGTCAGGTAGATTGAAAATAAGCATTAGGAAACAGGCCCTTAGAGCAGTGCTTCTTAAACTTTAAAGTGCATATGAACCACTTCAGCACATTAAAATGCAGATTATTTGTCAGTAAGTCTGGAGTGGGGCCCCAGATTCTATATTTTTAATAAGCTCCCTAGAGATGGCCATACAGTACTGGTCTATGGACCACCATTTCAATAGCAAGATTTAGATGAATTTCTAAAAACTGGAATTGATATTAAAATTAGATTTGGGGGAAGAAGCAATGAAATATTATTTTTAGTGAATTTTACTAAAAAGTTTAATAGAAAATACCTGAAACATGACAAAAATAAAAAATAAATTCCGAGTGAAGGAGCACTAACTTTTTAAAACCCATATTAAATGTATGAAAAGAAACCTAAGAAAATTCAAGATCTCAAGACCTAATAAAATCAATCCATTAAAAGCTCCCCCAAATTAATAATCCCCACTAATAAGAAAAAAGGAGTGATTTTTTTCCCTCAGTTTGTAGTAAAATTATTGTGAAGAGTAAGTAGAATAGAGACATTATATTACTTGAGAGAACAACCAATTTGTTTAGTACTTTTGCTTTATTTATTGCCTGGAAACTTTCTAGTGCAATGGACTTATTGACTGAGACAAGCATATTTCAGAGGGTACTCTAAAAATAATTCTCAGCAATAGTTCTGTAAAAAATTCACTGACCTGTTTAAAAAAAAAAAATCCATGCTACTGAGTGCGGTATATTCTATGGACATTGAATGCATGTAGTCAAGCATTAACTATACTGGTCATTCCTGAGATATTAGTACTTACATCAAATTTCCTTAAGCATGTAAAGTTGGTTGTATACAAGAACAACGATAAATCGGAAACTTAGCAAGATAAAAAGAGAAAGAGAATTACGTATAAACTGCCACAAGGATACCTGTGGCCTCTAAGTACTTTTTACCTCCTATAAAAAGTACAGCAAATCAAAAGGCAGTAAGGATCATGCACTGTTTTGTCAGATAAAGGACAGTTTTTATGCAAAGATATATTATTTTCATAGTTTAATCTCTAAAACCTCAACCAATATTTGCATTTGGTACACGGTCTAACACTACCATGTATTTACAAGATAAAAGATCACAGTCCCTCATCTATTATTGTATTTCTTCCTTAACTCTTAAGAACAAAGTAACTATACATATCCTGGAAGTATATGGTTTTTAGATAATGGCCCAAGTTCACCACTTACTAGTTTTTGAGGAACTTGAACTTTAATCTGTATCTCCCAGGGTTGCTGAAAATTCTGCCAATCTTTTTAGCCCCATAGCCACTGTTTTCTTTCTGCTGGTTTTAGGGAATCCTGCTCCAGGCCTGGTAGTTAATAAACTAATAAGATTTGAAGGAAAATTTATATGCAGATAATCTCAGCAGTTCACTCCCCTCTAGGATTTGGCCTCAGTTCCCAGCTTCGTTGGCAGGACTGGACTCTAACCTCTATATCTATCCTTAGCCCAGCAAAACTTTTTCTTTCTGCTTAGGCTCTGTTGGGTACTTGAGAATTGGAAAATTCCTTCAAGGAAAAAGCCAGGGTGAACTGAAGATCACTTCATGAGCTTCCCTTTTCTCTAGAATCATAGCCTCTCATGTCCAGCCAGAACTGGTTGCAGTTCAATGCCTTCAAAGAGTTGCTTTATATATATGGTCCAACTTTTATAATTGATTTCCGTGAAAGGGTTCGTTTGATACAAACTACTTAACACAGCCTAAGACAGCCAGAAACAGAACACTTATTGAATTTTAGTTATCGTGTTTTCCATTTCTAGAAATTTTGTCTAACTCCTTTTCATATTTGTTATCACTTTTGATGGTTTCCTGGCAGATATTTTCATGTTTCATAACTCATAAACGTAGTTGTTTTAGATCTTTAATATTCAAAACATACAGAGTTCTGTTTCTGCTGTCTATTCTTGCTGGTTCTCGCTCAGTTGTCTGTTTCTTTGTGTGCCTTAATATCTTTGACTACTTGCTTGAAAATTTATTTGTAGGGCTTAACTGAGGCCTAGGATAATGTGCCCATCTGTAGAAGCTTACATTTGCTTCTGGAGTCACTACCAGATTAGACCATCTCAAACCATGTTGAGTGATATGTACCTGTGACACAAATATGTGTGAAGGGCAGTCTGTGGCCATACATCTCAGGTACTTCTATTAAAAATTTCTTTGGATTTTATTCTCCTGTTCTGCTTAGCATTGAAACAGTCTCCATTACTCTTTAAAAGTCTCAGTCTAGTTACAGGCTGTCACCTAAACTGTGGCTGTCTTTCAGAGCTTAAGTGTTTTTGAAGAACTTAAATATACTTTATACAGTATATTTCAGTAATTTCAATAAAAAGGTTGATCTGAACCATTTAGTTTACCAATTTAAGAAACCAGACATCACTGGCTCCTTCTCATCATTGTAATTATCACTTTTTCAGAGACTGCCTTGAGCACTGGATCTAAAATAAAATAGCTCCCCAATCACTCTCTATTACTCTATCTCCTTTTGTTTTCTTCATAGCACTTATTACTCAACGGAATTATCTTATTTACTTAGTTTTTTAAAATCTTTATCCCTGAGTAGAATGCAAACTCAAATTAAGTAGGGAGCTTGTCTATCCTGTTTATTATTGTATCCCCATAATTTATCTAGCATAGTTACTGGCATAATGTTATTGCTTCAATAGATATTAAAGTAATATGTTAAATTCATAAACAAGTTTACAAACCAGAGATTTCCACATACTCCTTTCTCCTCAAAACACTTTCATTTCATTTTCTCTCTTTAGGCATAAATCCAGTTTCTAACAGCTCAGTCACAAGTGGCCTAATTTAATTCCCTATATCTTATTCTATTATCATCTCTACATTGTCAAAATAGAGAGAAATAAAATACAATCGTGGTGTTTTTAAGAGCTTTCAAGGATCATACTGTGAAGAGGACTGTGGATCACACCTTGGTATATAGAGCAATACTCACCAGAGCTCTTAAAACAGAGACAATCACACATATATTAAAGAATCAGGTACATGGCTCACTTTACATTTTCATACATAAATAAATAGATTTCAAAACAAATAGGAAAACTGTAAAATTAAATGTAGGGTTTTTTTTTTTTAATTTTCCAATTGAGAAACAAGAAATTCAACAGTTAAATAACCATGAAGGTTTAGACTCTTTCATCTCAAAAAGTGATGATGAAATGACAGAGTTTGGAAAAGTAGAAAAACTCTCTACAACTTTATTAAGTTGAAACTTTCTATTTTTGATACCTATAGCATCTTTTATATTCAAAGTTCTTTTTGTTATTCTTTTACTCTGCAGTAGTATTGCTAATGCTACAAAGAAAGTTTTGTCAAAAGAATGATTAGAAATTTAAAGTATTCACATTCTGTTATTTGAAGAAACATGGGCAAAATATTTCAAATCAATTTATAATATGCTTGCTTAATTAAGCAAAATGCATGCATTTTTTAGTTTACTAAGGTTTCATGGAATAATACAGCTTCCATTCTGTGATAAAAGACAGACCCTAAAAGAGCTTTACTTGTTCAAGCATTACATTTAATCATTGCTAAATCTCTGTGATCCCACTACAGTCTCACATCTCACTGTT
>PVKH010000364.1:0-39708 GCA_004027955.1 Chaetophractus vellerosus
GTGGGTGGCTGGCTGCGCTCCATTCGCGGGCAACCTGCCCTGCCCGTGGCGGCTTTTGCCCTGTCCGTGGCAGCTTTTTGACCTGCCCACGGCGGCTCTGGCCCGCCCATGGCGGCTTGCCATTCTCAAGGCGGTCTGCCCGCTAGGAGAGGTCCCCAGGAACCGAACCCGGGGCCTCCCATGTGGTATTTTAAAAAATACCTTTATCCACTGAGCTATCTAGCCGGGCCCAAGACTGTGCCTTTCATGAGACTGACATGGATTCTGCTCTGAGTTACCATTAATATAAACTCATCAGCAATGGCAGAGAATATGCTATTATTACATTCAAGGAATTTCTTTTGGCAAAGTCACTTAGCCTGACTTAGGAGATAAAACATACTTTCCTTCCTGGGTTAAAAGTTATAAGCCACCTAAGAAAGATGTTCATGCCAAGTAAATGCCCAAGTACTTTAGTTAAAGGCTAAATTTTAAAATGTTTTCTCTCCAGCATTTCAAAAATGTCATAGGTAAATAGGAGTAAGAAGAAAAGAGAGAGAGACAATTTTGTGGAATATAAATTTTCTAAGACTGCATCTACATGTATAAATTGGTTTGACTATTCTAATGCAATTGACCAGTCATAAAAAACTATGAGAACTGGAAATTACTAGGATTGGGCCTCAAATTAAATGTGAGCATCCTACCAAGCCACATACCCACCATAAATAGACAGCCTGCCTAAATAGTCAGTGCAATTGTGAAAATAATGCTAGAAGTTAGTTTTTATTTTACCTATTTACTACATTTTGTTTTATTTTTAGTAACATTATTATTAATCTCATCATGACAATGAACTTCAAAAGATAAAAATGATGGCAAATCTTCCTTAGGCCTACCTGAGCCTTAAGGGTGTTTTGAGAGGACACCTCTCTATATTTGGCTTATTGTATACAGTTATATTGCTACTATTCATTCACAGGCTATAAGGAAATATATTATCAACTCAGTTTGCATTTTTTAAAAACTGTATTACACTGAGTAATTAAAAAACAGGGTTCTTGTTTTGGAAGCACATATACTAAAACTGGAATGATACTGAGAAGATTAGGATGGTCCCTGCACAAGGATCACACACAAATTCATGAAGCGTTCCATATTTTTTCTCTTTTGGAAAAGTTCTTGATCCCCAATGCCTCACAAGCAGAGAGCAAAGTCTTCTATTTGAAAATGAAAGGAGACTACTATCGTTACTTGGCAGAGGTTGCTGCTGATGACGACAAGAAAGGGATTGTGGATCTGTCACAACAAGCATACCAAGCATTTGAAATCAGCAAAAAGGAAATGCAACCAACACATCCCATCAGGTTAGGCCTGGCCTTACCATTTCTATAATCTGTTATGAAATTCTGAACTCCCTGGAGAAAGCCTGCTCTCTTGCAAAGGCAGCTTTAGATGAAGCCATTGCTGACCTTGATACATTAAGTGAAGAGTCATACAAAGACAGCATGCTAATAATGCCATTACTGAGAGACAACCTGACATTGTGGACATTGGATACCCAAGGAGATGAAAATGAAGCAGAAGGAGGGGAAAATTAATCAACCTTCCAACTTTGCCTCATTCTAAAATTTACACAGTAGACCATTTGTCATCCATGCTGTCCCACAAATAGTATTTTGTTTACCATTTATGACAGGTTTATGTTACTTCTATTGGAATTTCTGTATCTCCCATATGGTTTTTATGTTTAATATTAGGGGAGTAGAGCCAGTTAACATTTAGGGAGCTACTTGTTTACATCTTGAGGTGGCCAACATGGGGATGGGGAATTTTTATACAAGTTATAAATGTTTTGCATAGTACTTAGGGTACCTTGTGGCTTCACAAGGGTCAGTGTTAAAACTGCTTTCATATCTAAGCAAAGAAAACCGCCTACGTGTTGATTTGTCCTGGGGCGGGGGGGAGTGGAGATGGATAATTGGTTCCAATCACAATGTAGTTATTGTAGGTAATTTAATGTTTGGAGCAATTTAAAGGTTATAGTAGAAATAGGTATCCCATGGATAGCACATGTTGAACCTTATGTATCTCTGAAATACACAATTTAAATGTGCACACCTTTGACTACAGCTGCAGAAGTGTTACTTTTAGACAAAATTGTGATCCAATTTACTCTGGAGAAGGGCATAAATGGTTCACATTCCATTATTTGTGAAGTTCCTGCTGTTGCTTTCATTATTTTTGCTACACTCATTTTATTTGTATTTATTTATTGTAGCTTTTTTTAAATTAATTTTTTATTTTTAAAGAAGCTTTAGATTACATGTATGCAACATAAAAATATGTAAGAGATTCCCATATGCAACACTCTCTCCCCCTCTCACACTTTCCCACATTAACAACATCCTTCATTAGTGTGGAACATTTGTTACAATTGTTGAACACATATTGAAGCACTGCTACTAAACATGGACTACAGTTTACATTATAGTTTACACTTTGTCCCACAGAATTTTGTAAGTTATGACAAGATATGGCCCGTATCTGTCACTACAATGTCATGCAGAACAAATCCAATGTCCCAAAAAGCCCCATATTTTACTTATTCTTCCCTCTCCCATCCCTCAGAACCTCTGGTGGCCATTGCCTTTACAGCAATGATAAGAGTTCGTCAATTGGTAGAATAATAACAAGTCAATAGTAGAATAATAATAAGTCTACTTTAGCCATAAAAACTCATTTGTATTTACCATTTCCCCCTTTTGGTCAAGTTCATTTTCTAGATGCATTGCTACTTGATGCTTGGTAATAATCCCTTGGTGCTAGGGAGGCTCATTCCCGGGAGTCATGTCCCATACAGGGGTGGATGTGGGGTGGGGAAGGTAGTGAATTTATATGCTGAGTTTGGCTTACAGAGAGGCCACATTTGAGCAACAAGAAGGCTTTCAGGAGGTAACTCTTAGGTAGTATATAATACTAGCTTAAGTTTCAATTTCAAAAGAAAAGGTCCATCAGTACAATTACCAATATCAAAGGACTGACATAATGGTCTGTCTTCCTTCACTAGGCACTGCCCTTGCACTCAGGGGATTCTTGCTGTCTTATCAGAGAATGTAGCAGAACTCCCCAGGATGGAAATTCAATATTCTTTCAGTTATTGTGTTGATCTCGAATCATGGAGACAATGTCCCATGAACACCTGAATATATTCATATATCTTAGAGGCATGCTTCATGTGAACCCCTTCCCATGCATCCCCCATCACTGACACCCCATGCCAGTGATCCTCCCTTGCCACTGCTGTGGCCCTTTATGATCCAAAACCTCTCCAAAATTTTTTTAAATTTTTTGTATTATTTTGGTTACTTTTTAAATTATTTCATTTTCTTATTTGTGTTTAAATGTTTTAGACAACCTAAGAACATATGTGCAAGTAACAATGCAGTAAAAATGAGTTGTTTGATATCCATTACTTCATATATAACAAGAACAGCAGTAAAACAAACAAACAAAAAAACCCATGTATTTAACTTTTTTTAGGTTTTTTGCTTTTGTGATTTTTTTTGGTACTTGCCAACATGCATGTGCTGTAAAAATAGTTAATAGGGAAATAACTTGTTGATGGCTAGTTTTGTTTAATGTCTTATGAAATTTTCATGAAAAATCCAAGCATAATTGTTATTAAGAACATGTGTATTAAGTTGATGTAAGGTAAATAAAAGATTTATGAATGGACTTTTCAACTACTTTCTCTATAGCTTTTCATGTAAATTAGTCTTTTGGTTCTGAAACTTCTCTAAAAGAAACTGCACGTTTTTGGAAATTTATTTTTTATTGGCTTTTGGCAGCTAATGGGTTTTTACCAAGTTTACATACAAAGTTTATCAGAACAACAAAAATACTACTCATGTAACTACTGTTCCCAATCATATCCTATTCTCCTTTCCCACCCTCCTACTCCCCCCTCTCCCTCCCACCCCCCTACCCCTGCCACCCCACCAAAAAAATCAGTTTCTATTGGGAGCACTGTCAATAGGATAAAAGTAATGTGCTCCATTTAAATTTTTGGTATATGGTATTTTCTAAGTAAGGAAACCACAAGCCACAATGTTCTTGGTCCATCATGATGTTGGATAGCATTAACTGTAAGTTTTATGCTTCCACTTTTGGTTTTTAAGAATTTCTTGATATTCTTATAGCCTGCCTTTGATTTTGAGCCTTTATTCTTTCTATTTGTCAGGTACACAGGATTACTTTCCTTTTCTTAGCCTTCTCTCTCTTCACCAACCATTCCTACCTGGTGGCCGTGTACTTAGAAAAGGTTACATGATTTTTCTACTCAACTCAATGTCTAAGATATTACCCTACTTCTTTTGCTTGCATCCCACAAACTATGTCCCATATCCTATTTACTGCAGCAAATCTCTCCTTAGTTGATGAGATTGTGTTTACCTATCTTCCTTTAAGCCCTACTATCTTGAATGGCCTGTCATTGTCTACCTTTAAATCCTTTCTCTTCTTCTATTCTATAAATAAAGATGGGGCTAAGTTATACCCAAAGTTCACCCTACAGGCTATTTCCTCAGTGCCTTGAAGAAAACAGCAAACAAAAATACCATTTTAAAAGAGGTGTATTTTTTATCTTTTAGAATGTAAGCACCTAAAGAGCAGGGACGTTTTCTGTATATTATATTGTGCCTAGTACACTGTAAATGCTCAATATATTTACGTGATGGGAGGTAATGAGTCTTAATAATAAGGGTGAGAAACTGAAATCCCAAATACTGCTTAGTTGATATTCTATTATGACCTCAGATAAATTGGGAAATATTGGCCCTTTTGGAAATTTGCCCCAAATATTACATTCAAATAAAAGTGCAATGGAAAAAAACAACAGGAACTTAAGTCAGAATAACTGACTAAAGTAATTACATTTGTTTTGCCTGTAAATGCCTGATTTTGATCTAAAGCACGTAAAATAGCAGGTTGCCATATTAAAACACTTCAGAAATACAAATGATGCCATAAGAAAATAAAGAAAAAAGTTATGCAAAGGCCAGATTTTATTTTTTTAATTGGAGGAGCATGTAGATTTATGTACTCTGTCTCCCGGACTCTGTTTTGAGTCTCTGGTTGCTAAAAGTCCATTTTATCATTTTTTTATTTAATAAACATTTTGTTTTAGAATAGTTTCAGATATACAGAAAATTTCAAACATAGTACAGTTTCCCACATGCACTACACACATTTTCCCTAACATTACATCTTACATTAGTGCTAATCTTAGTCAAATTAAAGAACCAATATTGATATATTATTATTAACTGAAGTCCATAATTTGTTCAGATTTTCTCATTTTTCAATTCTATTCCAGGATGCCAAAGGATACTGCATTACAATTTATCCATCATGTTTCCTTAGGCTTTTCGTGGCTGTCATAGTTTCTCAGACTTTCCTTGTTATTGAATGCTTTGAGGAATACTGGTCATGCTTTTTGTAGAATGCCCCTCAGTTAGAATTTGTGTAATTTTTTTTTATTATTAGTCTGGGATAATGGGTTTTGGGGAGGAAGACTACAGAGGTAAGTTCCATTCTCACCATATCATATCACGAATACAGGGAGCAGATGTGCCTCAAGCAGTTGAGCACCCGCCTCCCACATGGGAGGACCTGAGTTCAGTTACCAGTGCCTCCCAAAGAAAACAAACAAACAACAAGCAAACAGACGAGGGAGCCAACACAGGGGAGTTGATGTGGCTCAGTGGTTGAGCACTGGCCTCCCACATACGAGGTTCCGGGTTCAATCCCCGGTCTTGGTATCTCAAAAAAAAAAAAAAAAATACATACACACACACACACACACACACACACACACACGCTATCCACTTAACTCCATTTCTGTTGATGTTAATCTTGAACAGCTGGTTGAAGTGGTGTTTCTCAGAATTCTCCACAGTAAAGTTAAAACTTTTTCGACCTTTAGACAATATACTCTTTGAAAGGAAGTCACTATGTATATCCCATAAGTTTGGAGAGGAAATTATGCTCCACCTCCTTGAAATGGAGTATTACATAAATTATGCAGAATTCTCCTTCAAAGGACATTTGTCTCTTCTCCCCCATTTGTTTATTGATACAATCATTTATTTATATCAGTTTGGACTCAAGGATATTTATTTTATTTGTTATAATTCAATACTACTTTAATTTGTTGTTCAATTTGTACCCGTTTTTGGCAGTTGAGAGCTCTTTTGATTATCTTTCAAATTCAACCGTAGTCATTAGTTGCTTTTTCAAGTAACACAATTCTTTGCTTATATCAGCATCACAAGCTGGGGTTAGAGGTGACAGAAAGATGTGTTTGTCTTCAAATAAAATTTTCTGTAGCTACAATCAACTGATAAGACATTTTAAAATAGACCCCAAGCAACCGTCACAAATTTGACCTTATACTGTCCATCACAATAAAAACATAGCACAATCTAGTACTAGCATCTATTTCATTATTTGTGAGTCCATGATGAAAGCCTGAACATATATATTCCCCTCAAATTCTTTCTGTTATTAATAAACTTCCTATTTTAAGTGATTTTTGTTGTCATCTTTAAAGAAAAATAATTTTTTCCTTCTTGGCAAAACATACTGAGACATTTAAAAGATAAATGAATTTTTTTCAGGAATGTATAAAAATTTCCACAGAAAAAGGTAGGTCTTAAATTTTAATATTAAAATGCTAATTTTCACTGACCTTATACGCAAATATGCTTTAAATTCAGTGCCTGTTATGAATTATGTAAATTAGTTTTGTGGGATGAATTTTAAGAACACTCACTCATTGCTGGTGGCAATGTAAAATGGTGTAGCTGCTGTGGAAGACAGTTTAGTGTTTCCTCAGAAAGTTAAGTATAGAATTACCATATTATCGGGCAATCCCACTTCTAGGTATATGTCCAAAAGAACTGAAAGAAGGGACTAAAACAGGTATTTGAACACTGATATTCATAGCAGCATTATTCACAGTTGTCAAAAGATAGAACCAACCTAAGTGTCTATCAATTGATAAATGGATAAACAAAATGTGTTTTTTATACGATGGAATATTATTCACCTATAAACAGGAATGCAGCTCTGATACATTTGACAACATGGATGAACCTAGAAGACATCATGTTGTGTGGAATAAACCAAACACAAATATTGTATGACCTCACTGAAATAAAATAATTAGAATAAGCAAACTCATGTAATCAGAATCTAGAATATAGGTTACCAGGGGATGGGGTGGGAATCGGGAATAAGGGCTAAAATGTATAGAATTCCTATAATGATAGCAGTGTTTTGGTAATGGATGGTGGTGATGATAATACAACATTGTGAATGTAATTAACTACACTGAAATATACATTTGCATGAGGTTAAAAGGGAAATGGTCGGTTGTATGTATGGTAATAGAAGAATCTTTTTTTAAATCCATGGAATTTCACTATACAAACATTGAACCCTAATTTAAACAATGGACTATGGTTAATAGTACAATTATAAAAATGTGTTTTCATCAATATAACAAATGTACCACACCAATGCAAGGTGTTAATAATAAGGAGGTATATAGGAATCCTGTACTATATGCATGTTTGATCTGTAAATTCACAACTTATCCAATTTAAAAAAATTATATTATGAGGAAAACTTAGAAATCTGTATCTTCAAGTGTCACAGAACTCTCTAAAGACTATTGAATAAAAAGAAGGAAACATTGAATATTTGCTATCCACATAATTTACCACATTTGTTCATAAAATTATGTTAAATTTACATTATGAATTCTAACAAAGTTTTGTAAGGATGAAATAGAGAACAGGAAAGGTGAGGGGCGAGGCACTGGCCAGCCAGACCCTGAGTCTATAACCCTGCTTGCCCATCTTTGCTGAGCCTGGTGCCCCGGAGAAATTTTGGACATGGGCGTGCCCCCAAATGTAGCGCACCAAGGCTTGGGACACTGTGATTTGAAATTAAATCTTTGTGGTCTTTGCAACAGGAAAAAAAAAAAAAGATTTGATAAACTTGCTAGAACCAGTCTTCTCACTGCTTCCCTGAGTTTTAAAAGATATACCTTGGGAGAGACATACTTTCACATATTTCCAGATAATCCATAACACCACTTTAATATCAAGTCTGATATTAGCTTGGCTCCTGAGTCAGACCTGGCATAAAATCAACTTTTGTTCTTTAAGATATCTTAGGCCAGCCATGTCCTCTCTCTCATTCTATCTGCTAGTCACTTCATGTTTACTACCCAAATAAATATTTTGTGGCTGTTCCTTTCCCAAATACACTAGATCTCACGGTGAATCACTTAAAATACTCATTCTCTAGTCCCACTGAGTCACTAGTGATCCTTTCAGGATTCCAACAGTCACCAACCAAACCCAAAACACAGATCTAGGCTATAATCTGCATTTTTCCTGTAAACACAGAGAGGCCAAACTGATAGAGAAAAATTGCACAACCATGCCAAGGGTGGCACTACAAATTTATGCTCTTCAACCTCAGCCCCATTTGCCATTCTTAACTGTATCTCTTTTGGCCTTTCTCTGGATAATCCCAATAATTAAATCAGCTTTACCTTCTGGTAGAGCCACATAAGCCTAATATGATCTGAGGGTCACCTCCATACAGCTCCCCATCATCTAGCTGCATCCAAGCAGTTTACCCGCTTCCTTACATTGTGAGCAATTTATTTCTATCATAATTAGATATAAAAATGTAAAGCACAAAAATATGATAAATTCAATTCAGCATGAATGTACTTCGTCTAAATATCAAGAATGAATGGCTAATGTCAGATTCTTTTCTGCTTTAAGTGGGGAGAAGCTCAAGTGTGAAAAGGGGAAAAGGCCATAGGAAAAGTGTGGGGAACAGACAACACATTGTTCACACTTCACAACTTTGCCCAGACTCATCTCTGGTGGTAGTTATTTGAATCAAGAAAAACTGGGAGATCCCCATTGCGGTTGTCGGCATGCACCCATGTTTCACATGATTTATAAAGCATGTGTATGTGTATATGTATGTATGAGTATTTTGAAGAGATCTTCAGGAAAACAACCTGATTTTAATATGCTTCTCAGAATTTCCTAGAGAATAATATAGGAATCCCCTATATATGGGAATCCCCTATATTTTTTATGTAACATTTACGTAATCTATAATTTAAAAAAATAAAAACTATATTTTTAAAAAAGGCATATAGGTATAACTTCCTCTAGAAAAATGCACATACAAATACACACAAGCAAATCTACATAAACCTATATAGTTGTATTGATCAGATAAATATTAATATTTAATATTTGAGGTCATATTAAATAAAATTCAGTATGCCCATAACTACACTATTAACATGTTTTCTTTAAGGTTTATCTTTACAAGGAAGTCAGAAAAGAAATTTTCACATGATTAGAGTACTCAGTAATAATACCCTTGGACCACTCAGATAATGGTAGTGGGAGGGAATACAACCAAAAGGAGGCAAAAGACATAAATGCTCTGGAAGAAATTTGAAAAAAAAGAGGGAAGAATAGAATGGCTAAAATAACCAGAGAATATATGTGGTCTCAAGATAATGGAAAATGAATTATACATGAATTCTAAGAAAGCGCAAACTAAAGGAATAGTCATTTATGCGTTGAAAGATTTGTGTGAGACTTGAGCCTTGAATGAGTATATATTCAAATAATCCAGAGAGCCTGTAGCTGCAGGCAGGATAATCCCTTCCATTGTATCCATGGGATATAAGCCCCCTCTCACTTGGTGGTGGAGGGGACACCACCATTCCAGACTCCTTGGGATTGGGGGAAGAACTATGGACTAGAATGGACTTGTTGGAGTCCTGCTATAGACGTGTGATATACACAATGGAAGAAATTGCAAAATTATGTGGAGCCAAGGTCACTTTTTGGGATCAGGGTGAGGGCACAGCAATTGTAATGTGGGGTTTTTTTGGGAGACCTGGGAATTGTCATGGATGATGCTGCAATTGAGGGTATAGGCCATTTTGTATCATCATGTATCATTTGGAACTGTATGGGAGAGAGGGTCGTCTATAGCCTGAACTGTGATCTATGCTTGATGGCAAAGCCCCAAAATGTGTCTATCAGAGGCGTTATGCCACACTGAGGGATGTGTATGTGGGGGGTTGTGGGAGGGCTGGGGGGGTGGCATATGGGTTCTCCTGGAATCTCTGTGTAACATTTATGTAATCAATGTATCCTAAAAATATATAGAGATATATAAAAAATAAATTAAAAATTTAAATAAAAAATACAATCATAACAGAGTAAAAATGGGCAAAAACTACGCTATGATGACACATTATAAAAGAAATATATATGCAGTGTGACCTTTGAGAGGTACCTAAATATTCTCTCTCTCCATCTCTCTATCTCTCTCTTTGTCTATCTCTCTCTCTCATCTTTCTCTCTATTCAACTAATACTGGAAGGAAATTACTCCAAATGTTTTTAGCATTTGCTTTGTTAAAAGTGTCATTTCTCAAGTATTTAATTCTATCCTCATACCAAAACCACCGGTTTAACTCACTATTTCCTATTTATCTTTCAAATCTAAATTCAATGGTCATGTATTCATGCAAGTGTTTCCTAACCCGTTGGAATAGGTGAACCCTCTACCTATATCCTTCCATATATTTTACCCCGAAGTTTTCCTTTATTAACAGCGATCATTTTTCATTACCTGTTCAATGCACAGATTTCTCACAAGAGTATAAACAGAAAAAGCTGGGGTGCTGACTGTCTTCTTCACTGCTGTATCATGGGTGGCCCAGCTCAGTGCGTGGCACATATAAGGTGATTAATAAATCTGTATTGAATTGAATAACATAGTTGTGGAATCTCAGATAATTATTCTTAGAGTCCTGACTCCTAGATTCCATCACAAATTGTCTGGCTCTGTTTAATCCTGTCAGCCAGTATTATTTCTCTGCCTAAATCCTAAAAATTGGTAATAGGGTATGGTTCTCTGTTTAGTTTTTTATTTTGTTTTTTCCCTTGGACACATAGTTGGATAACATGTGCAAAAACAGAGGCGCATGGAAGACCATTAAATATGTTGAGAAACAAGCAAAAAATGGTAGAAACCATGTGGCATTTGTTTGGAAGACAGAAGTGTGGCCACATTAGAAACCAATGGATGAGACATAATAGTAAAAGTAAGATAGAAAGAGGACCTGACTCCATGGTAGTAGTGATGGACAGGAAGAGAAAGATTCAGAAAATATTTAGGAGTTAGAATGAATAAGGTATTGTGACTCTACTCTGTGTGTGTGTGTGTGTGTGCGTGTGTGCACACACGCTCACATGCACCAGAGAGAGGGTATCCAGTAAGAACAGCAAGGTGTTTTAGCTAGCTAAAGGCTGCCAAGGCAATATACCAGATGGTTTGGCCTTTACAATGGGGATTTATTCGCTTATAAGCTTATAGTTTCAAGGCTCTGAAAAATGTCCAAATCAAGGCATCAGGCTATACTCTCTCCCTGAAGACCACTGGTTACAGGCAATCCTGGACTTCTCTGTCACATGGGAAGGCACATGGTGGCACCTGCCCATTTCTGCCTTCTCCTCCAGGCTCCATTGCTTTCAGCTTCTGGCTGCTCCTTCTGTGGCTTTCTTTCTCCCAGGCTCCATTGATTTCAGCTTCTGGCTTCTGGGACTTTCTCTTGCAGCTTCTGGGGGTTTCTCTCTGTGTCTGCTGCCTTCTTTCTCTGTATATTCATCCCATTTATAAAGGATCCCCATATAAGGATTAGGACATACCCTGGAGCATGCCTTATTGAAATAATCTAAGCAAAGGTCCTTAACTGAAATAATTTAATCAAAAGGTCCCACCTACAATGGTTCACACCCACAGGAATGGATTAGTTCAAAGGACATGAACTTCTGGAGTCCACCCAGCTTCAAACTGTCACATTCTACCTTCTGGACCCTAGAAAGACATATTCTTTCCATAAGCAAATACATTCATTCCATCACAACATTTCAAAAACTTTAAATCATTTCAGAAACAATATTAAGTACAAATCTTATCAAAATTGATTATAGGCATGGTCTGTCCTGAGACAAATCCCCCTCTGGTTATGTTCCTGTGAAACTTAGAACAAGTATATGCTTCCAATATACAAATGAGGTATAGTCATAGAATAAACATTCCCATTGCCATAGGGAGAAACTGGAAGGAAAACGGGTCACAGGTCCAACAGTTCAAACACATGCAGGTCATATGCCACTGGATTTCAGGTCTGAGAGTCATCTATAGAACCATGGGTTCTTCTTGGGGGCTTAAAGAGCGGCAGCCTTAACCTTTCCAGGGGCTTGCCCAGAGGCCATCTTCTTGACTCCACTCTCACCAAGCATCCAGGTGACAGCCAAATTCTAAGCCTTACCTTCCGCTAACACTAGAGTGATGACCTGACTTTCTCCAATCCCCAGAGAATGTACCCCACCCTCTCTGAAGCCTGGGGTGGTTGCACTGTTCCTAAAACAATAGGGCAGAAGGCCCACCCTCTTCAAGTGCTGGGGCATACTCACTTTTCCATATAAATGGGTGGGTCCGTGCTCCTGTCCTGAGATGTCTTCAGTCCAAACCTCAGCTTCCATGGTTCTGCCTTTTGAAGTCAGTTTTCCTTCAGTATCTCCCTTTTCTGTCCCTTTTAGTACAGGTGGTTTCATTCATATATATCTCTCAAAAAACTGGTCAGTTTCACATGTAGCACACAGGGGTCCAAGACATCAGACAGTAAGACCTTTCACAGATCCTTACTGGATAACTGCATTTTCAGTCCTGACTTGTAATGTAATGGCTGACCAGTTCCATGTTCAGGGACACTGTTCTCTGGTAACTCAATTTCTGGAAGCTCAGAATTTCCCAATCAATTTCTGGTTTCTTTGTGCCCAGGAATTCAGTTCCCAGCTTATTCTTTTCCTCTTGCTTTTTACTATAAGCTGCAAGAAGAAACCAGGCCACACTTGCACATTTAGTTTAGAAGTCTCCTCAGCTAAAAACCCAAGCTTGTCACTTTGAAATTGTCTTCCATCTAACATCAGGAAACAATTTTGCCTTGCTCTTTGCTACTTTAAAACAAAGGTTACCTTTCTTCCAGTTTTCAGTGACACATTCCTCATTTCTAAGGTCTCATCAGAGGTATCTTTAGCATCCATGTTGCTACCAACAGTCTCTTCAAAGCAATACAGGCCATTTCTATCAAGCATCTCACAGATATTCCTGCCTATCTGTTTTCACATTTTTGCTATTTGCATTTGCAGCACCATACTCTCCTGGTAACAAAATCTGTTTTAATTTGCTAATGGCTGCCAAGGCAATATACTAGAAAGGGGTTGGCTTTTTCAATAGGGATTTATTAACTTACATGTTTACAGATCTGAGGCTGGGAAAAATGTCCAAATCAAGGCATAAGGTGACACTCTTTCCCAGAAGACACAAACTGCAGTGACTCAATCCTGGACTTCTCTGTCACATGGAAAGGCATATGGTGGTGTCTGCTGGCCTCTGCCTTCTCCTCCAGCCTCCATTGCTTTCTGCTTCTGGCTGCTCCTTCTGTGGTTTTCTCTCTCCCAGGTTCCACTGATTTCAGCTTCTGGCTTCTGGGACTTTCTCTTGCAGCTTCTGGGGGTTTCTCTCTGTGTCTTCAGCCTTCTTTCTCTATATTTTCATCCCATTTATAAAGGACTCCAGTAAAAGGATTAAGACCCACCCTGAGTCATGCCTCACTGAAGTACTCTTATCAAAGGCCTAAAATTGGGGTTATTTAATCAAATGGCTCCACCTATGATGGTTCACACCCAGAGGAATAGATTAGCGCTAATGACATGATCTTCTAAGGTCCACCCAGCTTCACACTGTCACAGTATGCTAAAGTATCATTAAACATTCAATCCCTAAGGGAAAAGCTGAAGAACAGATCCAAGATCACATAATAAATTAAGGGGGTATTTGAATATGCTACGTGGTACTAAGGAATATGTCCTGGGCTGGAGTAGATCAGAAAATCATTAGCAGGAAGGTGGTGATAGTTCAAAATATGATAATAGATGGTATTTCCTGAGGAAAATATGTAAATTGAGGGAAGAAGAGGCCTTGAAGTTAGAAACATGGGCACTATCAACACTTATACTAAGGGTAAAACAGAACCTGAGAGGGCATTTGAGAAGCTGTGGGCAGAAGTATAGGAAGATAATCAGAGGAGAGAAGGGTCAGAGACATAGAGGAAGGAGTAGTAGCAAGCGCCACTGGGGATAAAGTTAGATAAGGTATGGAAAATGTTGATTTATTTTAGAAACAAGGAGGTCGAATGCCACTTATAAGCGTTATTGTTTGGTTGCTTCATTTCATTTTGCTTTGTTTTTGTTGTTCTGTTTTGTTTGCTTGTTTTCAGAGTTGTGCTTGAATCAAAAGCCAGGCAATAAAATGTGGTTAGGGAGTTATGATAAGCAAGGGTGAGAAAGGGATTAGAAGCTTCTTTCAACAGCTCATGAAAGTAAAAGACAAACAACTAAAGTAGCAATAATAATTGAGGTTCAAGAGTTTGTTTTGTTTTGAGTTTGTTTTGTTTTGCTTTTTAAATTTAAGAGTTTTCAGCATGTTTCTTATTAAAGAGAGAACTTAAAGGCAGCGCAGTTAGGGAAGACAATTAATGTAATATATTTTTACATGTATCCATTACTACAGGCAAATCTGATCTTGAAGATTGGTGATAATATTACCTATCTCATTATTCAAGAATTTAAGAAATATCCATTTCAAAACCGATAAAGTATCAGCAAGATTTTTCCCTAATTCTCTAATATATGCTGTTTTCAGTCTAATTCTGTTGGGATTCAGGTTCCCCAGATGATTTTTGTTGCTCCACAGCCCCAATAAGTAAAGGTTTGTTATGGAAGAATTGTTTGTGGATGCAAGGATTCCATTAGATGGAATCTCCTGCCATCAGATCTCAAGAAACCAAAGGGAGTGGTCTTAAGAGATAAAACATTACTATAGTTAAGGGGGAACTTTTTGGACATCTACACATAGAAACTCATACTTTGCTCCTTGCCTTTCTTAGCTGTCTTTTCTCAGAGGTCTCAAAGTCTAATCACAACCATTTTAAATCGTCCCAAACAATTGTAATATATTATTATCCTAATGAATTCCAATGGATATCTAATATATAAAATTTGGTGGTAGGCTGTAACCTAATAGCAAACAGTGCCCGTTTTGTGTGAAATAACTATGTCTCTCAACTTCAGTAAATCTACAGCTAAATTTTTACAGGCTTTTTCTATTTTCAGATACCTCCCAGTGACTCCATTATAAGAACAGCTCTTCATTGCTGTTTTCATTCAAATGGTCTCCTAATTTTGGTACATAAGCACTAAGTTTCAAAAGCACAGAAAAATATAATGAAAGGAAACAGAAACTATTTTTAGGAAGTAGAATTATTCACATTGGTTCTTATATTTCTGGAGTGCTAAACTTAAGGAGCATCAAAGAAGTTTGCATCATTTTATTTCCACTTTACTCACCCGCCTAGATAAGAACATTTCAAAACTTCAAGACTTATCCTTAACTATTTACTGTCAAACAATTAGCTCTTTTGAAAAACAAAATGTAAGCTTGAAAAAAATTAGGTTTTGACGCATAGGATTCAATCCAACATGAGAACGAGAAATGAAGCACTCAGAAAACTATTATTCTGGAAAATAAGGCATCATTTCCCAAAATCCAAGGCTATCACCTAAGTAACTTGAATTCTCTTAGCCAGGATAAAATATTTTATTTCTAAAAGTGCATTATTTTATAGTTAGAGAAAAAGCCTAAATCACTGGATCAGTGACTGAATGTCTCTGTGACAAAACAGCAGTTAAGATCCTGGGCTCTGAGCCAGATCCCTGGTTCAAATCCCAGCTTCTGTACTTACAACCTGTCTGACCACTTAACTTCTCTGTACTCTGGTTTCCTGTGCTGTGATATGACACAAAATATGTATTATAGGATTGCTCTAAGGATTCAGGGAGGTACTATGAATTAAGATACTTAGAATAGCGCCTAACACATAGTTAGAACTTAATATCCATTAGCAGGTTATACTGTATTTGACCGACTTTTGTGGACTGTCCCACAGATTGTGTTGTTTTCCAGGTCTGACCAGTTAAAGCAACATTTCAACAATTCTTTCCCCACTAATTTCATGTAAAAGTGACTGAGAGATAGTGCTCAGATCTTGATTCACTGTGAACATTTAAATAAATGCAGTAGCATCCTTTTCAATGAAAATTATGGACAGTATTTCTAGGTACATAAATAACATAATTCATTACGTTTATGCTAACTCAGACGAATTAACAGAAACACTTCATGTCTAGTTATTATGAAAGGAATTTGAGTCTTTGTGGGTGTTCAACTTAGTAAATACTTGATAAGAGACATAAAAACATAAAACTACTAAGAAAATATATTTTAAAAATCACATTCTATGAAATTACGTTTCTAGGAAGGAATCCTATTTTCAAATGATGCTAGCTTCTAAGTATTACATTATATGGCTATGTTTCCTGGCCAAGAAATGTTTTCAGCAATGTGCTTGTGGTATCTGTGACACTGATTTAAGAACACGTTTTGGTCACTACTATCTCTTGCTGTTTGCCTGCAGTGAACTCTCACATAATTAGGGCTGAATACACTGCACTTTTAAAATTAAACCAAGCCTCTGGGAAAGAATCATGGAAATAGATGGTTAAAGGACACCCAGGCAATTAACAAGCATGATAAAGTTAAAAATTGAAGATAGGAAAGTAGGTTAAGAGCTTTTCTCTCTCATTCCAAATTGATTTGTTGATACAGAAGGAATATACATCAGTTTTATTTTACATAGAAAAAAAAGCAGTCCAGGTTTCAGTCAGTAAATAAATTCCTTTGCTATTTTTCAATGAATTTTTCTCCCATTTAAACACAACAATTCTGAAATAATTCTCCATATCTTCTTTTGATAGACTTTTAAAACAAGCTTGAAAATAGTTTATGTTCTCTGGAATTGCAACAGGGTAAAAATGGACTAATAAAGATTTAAATGTTAAAATTCTAGATAACATTCTTAAGGAGATGATTTCACCTCCAGAAGAGTAACCGCTTTTTAAAAATACATACAAAAGTATTGATTACATCTGATGGTTTACAATAAAACTTAGAAATAAATGATAAAAAAATTCTAAATTTTAACTGATGATAAAATATTACAGAATTATGCATGTTCGCTTCCCACAGTGATGTTTCATTTTGTACAATTTCCCTACAAGCATTTCCTTCCCTCCATTCAAGATACATACTTGTGTGTCTCCTGTCTCCTTTACTAAACTAAAAGCTCCTGAAAGGCTGCGGTTTCACTCTTTTTTTTTTTTCTTTTTTGAATCTAAAGTACCTAATAGGTCTTGACAAAATATTCAGTGCTCAGTAAATATTTACTGAATGAAGGAATTTATGTGTATAATCCCTTCTCTTCTGGATAAGCCGTGATTATGTCTGTATTTGTATTTGTGTATTATTCATGAGCAGGAAGACAAAAAGAAAGGGAAAAGGGAATTTGATATTTATTAAATATTTGCTATGTTTCAAGCACTTTTACATGTTATTTTATTATTACAATGTCCTTAACAAAAATGGATATAATTTTCTCAATTTTACAGATGCGTTCAAAAATGTTGAATATCTCTTTTGTCAAGTAAATGGAAAAGAAGAAACCCTGAAATTCAAATTGAGTAGGCTTCTTTTATTCCACTGCATAATACCTCTTTTCTATATGAAATACATTAACAAACAATGAAAAGATTAAAATTCCAAAAACTTCTAAGTTTTCCTCCTTTATAAGGTAAGGGGGAGAGTGAATCCATTCAAATCAAGTTAATGAGTCAAGATTCTAACTTTCCTGAAACTAAGGGTCATTTTCTCTGCATAAAGTTGCATTATGATGATCTGCTTTAAATATTATTAGGATTTTACTGAAAATACAAAACAAATATTTGAATAAAACATAAATAGTCATAGTATACTTTTCTTTCATTATTAAACTAAATCTTGCTTTATAAAAATTAAGACCTTTTCCATTTTTCTTTAATTTTTATTTTAAAATAAAACAGATACAGAAAACCATGCAAAACAGTGATTTATTGTAATTCAAACCACACAGTTTGCTAGCCACCCATGAAACCCATGTGCACAATCCCTATCACAGGCCCCTTGTGCCCTACAAAATAAACTCTAAGCTGATTTTAGTAGTTGCTTCCTTGCATTCCTCTGTAGTTTTATCACAATTGTGCATCTCTAGATAATATTGTTTAGTCCGCCCCTACCAACATATTTTCACTTCTTTTTTGTATCTCTTATTCTACACTTTCCCTTCTACCCTATTCTCCTTACCATTATCTGTTGAAGAAACCGCATAGAAGGTCCATAAATTCTCCCAGACTGGATTTTGATGACTGCATGCTCATGCTGCAGTTCAGATCCTTTAATGGACTGGGGTGGTAAACTCATTATTTTCTAATTTTATCATTTGGTTTTCATGTATGAGCTGAAATAATTTTATAAGGAGACCCTTTTCCTCCTCTACTATTTAGCTATGCATTGCTTCAGATCACATAGGAAAGGCAGGAAAAATATTTGATTCTTTCCTTTGACTTTCCCGGGTTTCAAGGTAATGAATTTTTGGTTCTCATGATCCTCAATAGGTATCTGTTTTATATATAATTATGAACTCATGGATATAGTCATCTGATGGCTTTGAATTAATTGACCTTTTGTAGCCCATCCTTGGCCTCATCAAGTTGGTTCCTGATTCTTTTTGATATTACTTTAGTAGTCTTTGATAACTTTCTTACAATCTGGTTGTTCTAGGCTCTTAACATTCATTTCCTGGCCTAGAACTTAAGAGTAACAATCTCTCCTTTCAAGTTAAAAGCAAACCCCTTGCTATTGGATTGTACACTCCTAGCAGTTTCACCTGTTGTTCCCATGAACACCCGTCACCCATCGGCTATATTGGAGGTTCACCTGTTTTTACCTCTTCTTATGTCTGTCACTTGTTCCTTGCTTCCCACTGCTTCCTCCTACACAGACGTTCACAAAACATATGTCTTGCAACTGTTGAGTGTTTGTCCCAACCTACTTATAGTTTGGGTTCATGTGGAGAGTTTTGCTGTAAATGTTGTCCATGAATTTTTTGGGTTTGATATATATTTGCTTTAATTTATATGTGCAAAACTAAGCTATCACTACCACTACCATCTTCTCACAATCAAGGTCCCTTTCCTTTTGAAAATTATGTTAACTTCAATTTTGGGTATCAAGACCTATAATCTTCCTTCCATTAACTTTACATAAAAAACAAATAATAATGTTGACGTGGGAAATTTTGGGCTGGAGTATTTTTTCTTTGACTAAGTTTGGTGAACACAAAAAACAACCTGGACACCATGGAGTTAAAATTCAACATTAATATTCTTTCAAAATATTAACTCTTGATATTTTATTAATTATACCCACAGTGGCATCACACTAATATTCCATTCCTGTACAATAGGGCCTCATAAAATGTACTGTTATATCAAAGAGCAAAATTTGGCAAAAGTAGAAAAAAATAGATGCTACATACCAGAAAGGCATGTCTGTCTCTTTTAATGTCACTGCCCAAAGGAATGCATCCTCACTTTAGCTTTATTTTGATGAAGATAGCATTGATTCCAAAAGCAGACATTCTAATAGTTTTTATAGGGCTGTGAAAGCAGATCCAGCCCAAAATATCCACAACATATATTTGCAAAACTAAAAATTTACATAAAAACAGTACTATAGGAAATAGAATTAATGCAAGTATTTATGTATGTTACTTTAAATGGCTTCAAATCATAATTTCCAAATACAGGTAGCCAAAGGGCTGAAGTCCAAAATCGAATAAAATATTCATGTTTTTTATAGGGGACACAGTGGAAAAGTCAATTTAGTTGTTGGAAAATTACATAAAAACCAAGATTGAGCATAAAGTTGTCGAAAGTCTTTTCATTCATATTTATTGAGAGCTTATTTTGTGCCATACATGCTTCTAGCTCTGAAGACACAGAAAAAACTCCTGCAGAAGTGTGGTTTAAATTCTTGATGATGGTAGAAAAATAATAATCAAATTAAATAGACAAAATACATATTATGATAAATCGTGGTAAATGTTTTGAAGAAAAGCAAAGGACATAAATAGAGCATAAATGATAAACAAGGATTAAAGACAGGTTGTTATTTTAGTGAGGTTATATGTTTATAATTTTTTAATATTATCAACAACATTATAGGAATCATCCAACTGTCCATGTGTTTGCAAAATTTCATTTTTTTCTTTGAGTTAATTTACTAACCCATACATTTTCAATTATTTTTTTAATATAATGGAAAAATTTCCTCTAAAAAGTAAAACAATTTACACAATCTTTGTGTGACATAAGTTGAAAACTCTCCCCATGGCAATATTATAAAATAATTCACTAATATTTTCTATTAGCTCTGATTTTAGTTATTCTTAACATTTATAAATTTAAACCTATTTAGAATGAAATTTACTATAAACTGAGAATGAATTTACCACTTGTTGCATAATTCCTTTTAAAATGACTTTAGATTTTTCAAATCAAAAGTTTGGATATAAAGTTTATATTTTTGTTTTTTGTAGTCAATGGCATTTTTTTCCTACTGTACCTCATTAATGATAGTGTTGATATACAGAAAGGTTACTGATATATTTAAATATATTTATCTTTATCAGTCATCTAGTCTGTTTCCATTTAACTATAATTCTCAGTTGATTCAATCAGCTCTTTACAGTAGGTAAACATCATCTGCAAAAACACACTTTTGCCTCCTCTCCTCTCAAGTATATTTCTCAAAATTTTGTCCCTCAAAATAATTTTGACTTATCTATCAGAACAAATTCTTTCTATTCAATCCCTGTTGATCTGGTAGTCAGCCTTAAAACTGAAAATTTTGGTTGACAGGGAATTTTCTCCCTATCAAGGAAGATCTTTATATCTACAGCTCTAGCTGTTAACTGGCATGTTCAAACAAAACTCTGTTTCCTTCCTTGTCCACACATTGTTTTTCGTGTCATATATCTGTGAAACAATATTAGATCGTTCTGAAAGTCTTAACTTGGAGTCAAAAAAAAGAAGGGGAGGGTTGAAGAGAACCACAATCCTCTAAAAATCACAGACAACATTTGTAGATAGATGCACTTTTCCAAGTCAGAGGTCCACATCTTTGACTTAAGTCTTCAAGTATTTCATTAAGCCTGGATGCTTAAGATTCCCTAACACAAATGGATAACCATGAAGATTAGTATAATTGATAATTACAGTTAATAGAATTCTGGGATTATTTATATTGCACATTACATATGCAGCCATAGTTAGAGGCTCCTAACATATATTTCTATTATTTCATTGTTTTAAAAATCTGAATTCCAGCCTATACATCTGTCTCCGATCTTTATCATTTATTCACTTATATGATTATTCAAGACAAATAAGATTATTGCTCAGGAGAAAGCAGCTTTTTTTAAGCAATTATTTAAATAATGAATGACTTCTACAGAAAAAAAAAAGTAGCATTGATTCTCTCTATAAATCCTCATTATATAACTTTCAATATTCATTTTATCAGTTTCTGCTCCTGTCACAAAACTGTATAACTTTAATGACATATTCTCATCTTTTAAAATAGCAAAGCTAAAGCATTCTGTAAGGGTGATAAGCGAGCATCTACTCCAGAAATGATGTAAGAAAAACTACAACAAACCATTATGTCAAATTTACAGAATTTAAGTTCTTAAATTATAATTCTAAATAAGTTTTCTCCATAGGCTGCTAAAAGTTGACAGGAAAACAGAAAATGAAGGAGTTTAGCAAGTTATGAGTCATCTTATTTGGCTAATATAACAATTAACTGATTTGAAATAAGATCCCAAATGGTTTAACTGTGCCATTTTCTGATGAAAATGAAGATTAACAGGAAGTAGACATGTAAGTCAATGCCATTAGAATTTTTCCTAAAAGCTCCTTCCAAATGTTCAATACTGTAGCATTCTACACCAAGTTAAAAGATACCACTATTACAGTTGGAAAATCTTGCAGACAAAGGTGTATTTGAAGTTTTTCAAGGCTAATAACCCCATGAGCGGACCTATTTTATATAACACAGAAAAAAAAATGTCACTGCACATAAAAGCTTCTGCTGTCATTTTCCCATGAAGGTAAAAGGAAATCAGAATAGCACATCACTTATGTGGCCTACCCACACATACACATTTGCCTAAGGAATTCTGATGATGGTCAGAGTATTACTTCAAGATTATATTCTTTTCCCGAAGAGTTCACACACCTTATTTCTGTTTGTTTGTTTGTTTGTTTTTAATTAGAGAAGTTGTGGGTTTACAGAACAATCATGCATAAAAAATGTTTACTTTCCTAATAATAGCTAGCACGTACATACCATTAAGTATAGGGCATAATTTCTAAGCACTTTATTTGTATATAATCATATAAACTTCCCAGGTAGCCCATGAGATCAATATATTACTTTTCTCATTTTATAACTGAAGAAACTAAGGCCAAGAAACTTAGGTGGGGGAGCCAGGATTCTAACACAACAGCTGTCTCTTACCTTCCAATTATGACAGATGAGCATTTAGTTTTCTTATATTGCCCAACCTTCATTTACCTTTCTCTTGTTCATCTCCTACCCCCCACCCCCAGAATAATTGTACCATAATCTTTGCTTAAATCAGTCTTTACATTACCATGACTGCCATTACTTACCTTCACTGCTGAGTCAAGTAATAGCTAATTTTTTTTATATGCCATTAGAACATTCTGGAGTTAATAACTCTCTTTTGTTTATTTGCTTGAATTCAAGGTACACTATAATTATGTATATCAGTCATAAAAATCTCTTTCCAAAAGATCTCTGGAACACTGTTAACATTTTTTTTTAAAGGCTGATAATCTCCACCACGCCCCCACCCCCTGCCTTGAAGGCCTTCCTCAGGAGCCCTCTGCTTTCCTGCTCCAATATTTATTGGTTTCCATCAAGGTTAGCTACTCAGGAATACTCTTGTGACTTTCCTGTTTCCTGTCTTATGTCTTCACTTTATTTGATATAATTCCTTGTAAGGCTGGAGTATCTCATCCAGTAACTATCTAAGAAAGGGTACATGGGTAGTTCATATTGGAGTCTGTGAATTCTGAGTACCTTTATTTTACCGTCATATTATGGCAGCACATAGAATTATTTTGTAAGTCACTTTCTGTCAGAATGCTGTTGACTTTGTTACATTGTCATTTTACTTATAATATTGTTTCCACATCTTGTCATGTAACTTTCATTTTGGAAAATTTCAGTGCATTTGTCTGCTTCAGTCGTGTCCTGAAGTTTCTGTATAAGGGTGCTTGGTGAGAATCTTTTTCAATAAAGGTTCTAGGCTCTCCATAAGCCTCTCAGAACAGAGATTTGAGTCCATCCTATCTGGAAAATATTGTTTAAAATGTCTCCATTAATTTCAACTCTCCATTTTCACTCTTGTTCTCATTCTGGAACTCCTTTTGTTCATATTTTGACCTTACGAATTAATCCTCTTTTGGTTGTATTTTCGATCCCCTTTCATCTTTTCTTCCTAAATTCTGAGAAGTTTCCTAGATTTTTATCTGCCATCCCATTCCATCCAAGAGATCATTCTTATTCTTTCATTCTATTAATAGCATACTATTCTCATTGTATAGAGGAAATATTCCTCTGAAGATATCATTTATAGATCAGTTTTAAATAATGTCATTTCCTCACACCCCAAATGTCTCTCTGCTCTCCAAGTTTTTTTCTTTTTAATTCAGTCTTTTACTTTCATGATGGAGACTCTTCTCAAAACTCGGTGATCTATAGCCTTCAGTTCATATTAAACAAAGCAATATCAAACTTTAATTACAATCTCTATGTACAGACGAGGGCCTTTTTTCAGGGTGATTAGGTCATTAGTAAGATTTTTTTTTTGGCTAGAAAACCCTGAAATGTCTCCCATGGAAGGATTTTTCTCATTTCCTCCTTGAGGCATATGGACCTGACTCCAAGCAATCTAATGCCAGGGTTAGGGGTTCTGTATTTGCTAAGGAGACCCTTATTTATTCCTCCTGTTTTCAGTTTGGCTTTCTAGGAAACTATTTCCTGACCTGGCACCTACAATCCTGAGTTTTTCTAGAGTACAATGTGTAAAGGATTGTGGAAGTAGAATAATTCCTCCATTAGCTTTCTACTCCTAAAATCTCTTTGAGATCTCTTGTTCTCTGCTGCCTCCTCTTCCTTTTAGTTGTCCATGTATTTGTGGGTTTTTAAAAATTATATTGGAGTGGTTTCAGGAAGAAGAATGTATAAACAACTGCAGTTTATCCATCATATTTCTCTGCAGGTTGGGGAAAGTATTTATATTGGCAGCCTTGTTTCCTATGATTTCTGTTAAGCAAAGGGCTGGAGGAAGTGGTAGAATTAAGATTCAAAGGACTTCAATTGCTTACCCAGTTCTTATGCTCTATCTATGTCACCATATTTCACCATATTAATGCTTCTTAACATCACTGCAGTTTTATTTTTGTATCTGTATACTAGACAGAGAAATATAACAGTAGGGGCAGGTATTTGTCAGGGGCAGCAGGAAAGTGATTCCCGGCATTCCTGCAGGGAAAGAAAAAGCTTTCACTGCTTTTATCTGTACTGATTAATCCTAAATTAAGTGTGTGTGTGTTCTGATTGGAGGCTAATTATTTTTCCATTTATTCAATAAATATTTATTGAAAGTCTATTACGTTGACCCAGCAATTTCACTCCTAAAAGAAATGAAAACATATCTCTGCACACACAAAAATTTTGTGCATGAATGTTTATAGCAGCAGTATTTGTAATAGACAAAAACTGGAAAAAAACAAGATATCCATCAATTGATGAATGGATAAACTAAGTATGATATATTCATACAATGGAATATTATTTGGCAATTAAAAAGGAATAAATACTGATACATGCTACAACATGGATGAACCTTGAAAACATTATGCTAAGTGAAAGAAGCCAGACACAAAAGAGCAAATATTGTATGATACAATACATATAAATAATTCTACAGACACAGAAGGTTGATTAGTGATTACTTAAGCCTGGGGTGCTTGATGATGGGAAATGAAGCATGACCGCTCTACTAATAAGGGTTTTTTTGGGGGTGGGGTAAGATAAAATGTTCTCAAATTGATTGTATAAATGCTTACAACTCCAAACATACTAAAGATCATTTAATTGGACATGCTAAATGGGTGAATTGTGTAGTGTACGAATGGTATTTCATTAAATCTCTTAAAAAATAAATCATCTAAGAAAGGTTTGCAGGGAAAAAAAGTCTATTATGTGCATTTTTAGGGCATTAGAAATATAAAAGTGAGTAAGATTGATGAGCCCACAGATCTTAAATTCTAGCAGTGTGAAAGACATAAAAAATTTATAAATTGTGGTGAATAAAGTGGTCAAGAAAGAAAATAAAATGGTGGGGAGATGGTGTTGAGAGTGAACACAGAGTGACTGAAGTGAGATCTAAATGATGAGTGGATGCTCAGTGTACAGAGTGAGTTACATGTCAAACAAAAGTTCTGAGGCAGGCGTAAACTCAGCTTGTTCTAGGAGCTAAAGTTTACATGGGGATCTGGAAATGTATTTTAAGAGCAATGGGAAGACAATGAAAAGTTTTCAGCAATGTGATAAGGTCACTCTGGCCATTCTGTGATGAATGGAATGATGGACAGGTTAGAATTTCTCCCCTAAAATTGTCTGTGCATATCTAAAAAGGAATGTCAACACTAGGGAAACTTCATCACTCATGATTTTAAGAAATGCCTCAGATGGTGACAGTACCAATTGGTAAAAATCAATAGGTGCAGAATCCCTAAAATGGCCTTTGAAAATTCAGTAATTCCACTCTCTGAATTCTTCCTGGATTATAATGAAGAGTAATGCACAAAGATGTTCACTGTAGCACGATTTATAATAGTGAACTATTTGAAACAAATTTGTAATGGATGATAATTCCTTGTGTGTGTGGAGTAGCCTTACTTCTTTAGAGTTACAGCCAATATCTTGAAAATAAAATCAGGTCTAGTTAAATAAGATTGTCAAGTAGTAAATCCAGGGCAGGCATAAATTTGTTAACTTGTTTTAACAGAGCTGTCAGTTATTCAATTAACTATGTGAAGAATACATTAAGGAAATTATCTACTAATAAGGTTGAAAAGGGTCATGAAATCAATATTTGGCATTCAAACTTGAGCAAAATATATCAGATAAATGCTCAAGTCAAAAATAAACAACTTCCATCTACATGCTTCAAAAATTTTGATATATAAATGCATATGCTTATATGTACATAATCATATTCAGATGTCCCTTGAATAATTTCTGTCATATACACACACACACACAAGAATTCTTAAAGCCATGATGGTTTATTTTGCAAAAGCACAGAATATTCCAGAATGTACCTAGGAGCATCAACATTTTCTCCTGATTATATTTTTTTTCTGGAAAACTAATGGTAAGTTGTGTATCAAAATGCCTTCACAAAGAAAATTATTTTTAGAAGAAAAGTACCTAGAGTAAGTGAAAATACTTTTTTCCTATTGCATGCAGATTTTTTCATTACCACTACCTCTGCACCTAAATATATGGTGTCAGCCTAATTCATAGTTTGCTATTTCTTGCACAAAATGATAAAATGAAAATTTGCCAGAGCTTCTGAAAATATTCAGTACTTTTTGTACAGTGTTAATGACCTACCATAATTTGTATTGTACTTACAAGAGACTCAATCTGGAAGTCCTCATAATAATCTCAATTTTTGTCTCTAGGTAATGAAATGAATTATCTATTAAACACAAGAATTACAACCAGAATGGCAAGATGCCCACTGAAAATCAGGAAAAATTCATGTCATTTGTCTCATGCTCACCATGGGACATATATTCATTGAATGGAATGATGCAAAATCACAAATAGTAATTTAATTGCTTTTCAGTGGCAGTGTTGTTTTTGTTTGTGATTTTTGATCAATCATCTATAGTTGAATAAGACTTTGTTAAGTGAGCATACGATAAAAATAATAAGCAATGTATTATCCAAGGCATTTAAAATCCCTTCATTATTATCCAACATACAAATTCATAAGTAAAAATTCACAAAATTAAAATGAATTTGTAAAAATGTGTCTGCCCAGTGATTCTAAATTTATAGGAAGTTGCCAAAAGTAGTTTTAAAGGGAAAGTTGCTCAGAAAAATAAAATAAGGAAAATACCTTGTAATATCTTACAATATTTGAATAGTATATCACTGCAGTTTATATTAAATGCAATTAATACTGAAGCATTTGTGATAACTTAAACTTTTATACCTTGCATGTACACTAAGAAAACTTAACTATGAATACATTCACACCTTCAAATTTTCAAATATTTTCACTCTAACTGGGCCTAACAGTTGCTAGACTCACTAAGAAAAACAAAATTGATTTTATTATATAGAAAAAGAGTCACCTCATATAGAAAGAAAATAAATTCTTACAGTTAATTTTGGCTGTGTGGATATGGAAAGCAAATAAAAGCAGCATTGTCGGGAGAATACCAAGTGCATTCAGCATAGAGGTAACATAACAGTAGGCTAATTAGTTCTTAAACCCCAGAAGATTGAACTGTTTTCTTGTGAGAAGCTCCTGGAAACAAATGTTCTCTCTCTGACTAACTGCATAATACGGGTGAAGCCTCCCTTCCCTAATGGTCTCTGACTTAAATACAGTTGTGGATACAATATAAGGCAAAAACGGAAGGTCAGAAATGTCAGTATCTTCAGGAAGTAACTCCCGACTCTGGAGTCCTTTTGTACTTATGACACAAGGTTTTTTTTTTTTACACACTTATTCATACTAATTGATGAAAGCAGCAGCAATAACAAGACGGGATACAAAATCACCTTCCTTACCAGAAGGCAATATGTTAACTGGCAAAATACATGCAATAGGAACATTGTTTATGAAAGAACTCTTAAAAAAAAAAAAAAAAAAAAAAACCTCTTATTTATGTGAGAGTGATCTAATAAAATAATGTTAGACTCCCTAAAATGGCAAATAGTCTGATAACAAATTCTTCCAAGATAAATTCCTCACATAAGAAAAATCATCCATGAAAGTATTCTAAATACTTTTTAATTCATTTAAATGATTCGACCATAATTACTGACTGGCTGGGAAAGCACAATGCTTGAACAGTATCATTAATTTTGTTAGTGACTGAAATATAAAAATCTTACATAATAAATATATAATCACTGTTAGTGATCTCCAAAATTCATATTTAACCTCCAAATCAATATATGCATATGTGTGTGTGTTCAACATGAGTAAAATTCAATAAGACTGAGACTATGTGCTCACAACAAAATAACATGGAGTTATTTTTTAAAGTAACTATCCATATTTTCCCCAGTTGGATGATATACTAAATCTCAAAAACATGAGGGTTTTTTTTTACTAAATTCTTCAGTTTCTACCCAGTTATTTCTAACAGTATTGGCACTATGTGACTCTTTTCTTTAGTCCCTGAAGGTTTCTAACATCATCCTCTCCTGAGAAAGAAGGGAAATACAGCGCCTCTGCCCTACTTAGACGCGGAGGTAGGAGAAAACTATCTGCCAGACACAGCAATAGCACTCTTGGGCTCTGGCGGGTGGAAGGGGCACCTGGCTAGCTATCTGGGAGTCTCACTGGGAGCACTAGGGAAGTGGAAAGGAACTGGCCTTAGAAATCCTCCTGAAAAGGGATACTGGATCATTAGCCATAGTGTTAAAGTCAAGACATTCTCTGGAGTTAAGGGCTCATGATATGCTCAGCAGAGTGTTGACGACCAAAGACCAGGTTGAATAAACTTCCCTAGCCATGCAAAGGCTTATGAAAGCGTCAAGGAAAAACTCTTGGTATCTTTATTTCCCAATATCTCCCCTCCCCATGGAAACTTCTTAAGTGTCCCTTCTCTGTCACTAAATTATTAAAGAACATGTTTCTACATTTTAGGAATCATAGTAAAGCACTCCTCTAAAGTGTCTCCTTCAGAAAGGCTTGAAGTGAACAGACCTTCAGTATCAAAGTAATCATTTGATTACTTGCACATTGCTTTAACCTTAGAATAATATACTGCCAGAATTTGGCCTTTCTTATTTTTGCTTTATTGATGACATTATCCTGGCACTTAATGGGCTTGGCAAGACCTCATATTAGTATATGGATGACAAAAAAAAAAATTAATATAATAATAATAAGCAAATGTCTTTTGTATGTTAATATGTATTTATATGACTTTCTTTAATTTGCTTTTTTTAGAAAACCAGTGTATATTGTAATTCTGATTTTTTAAATTCTTCTTTTCTAAATACCTTCCAGTTAAAATCTAAATAATAATGTGTTTAATTTATGCCTGTCATTTTCTTTTTTCATTTATACAAGGGAAAATCAAATATTCCAAAATCCCCCACTGGAGTGCTCAGTTCTTAATCATTTCCCATTTCTTTGAAATGCATGATAAAATTGAGCCATCACAAATTTTCTTCCTTTATTCAGTGACCATTTTTTTTGTTTTGTTTTTAAATAGATATTTTGCATTACAAAATATCCTTGGAAAAATATAGAGAACCTTTATTTCATCAATTCTTTCATTAAGAAGATTTGGTATATGATTTTAATTGCATGAAGGTGACCATGTGTTTTTATTCAATAAGTGGGAAAAAGTTTAATTGTTTGATATGTGCCACCATTTTGAAAAGTCTCTTGTCTTTTCACATTAAGAAATATACATATTATGTGTAATGATTTGAGAGTGAAATTAAATAAACAAAGGTTAGAATTTTATTTGCATCTATTTCTGGAAAGACCATAATTATTTGTTATTAAGATTGAAGGCTGTTTCATGTAAAAAATTTTTCATGTAAAACCTGTGATAAGGATTACAGCATATTTTCATTGGGAATTGAGGGAGAGATCGTATTCAATACTTGATTTCAACCTTTAAAAGTCAAAAGAACATGACAACCCTAAATATCTTAGAACAACATCATTTATAGGCTTGCCTCACTAAATATCTTCCTAGTGGAGGAAATATGCTTGATTATTTAGCAGGTCCCTTGAACATGGACATTCTTTTCAATCAAGCTCTTAATGATCTATGAACTATGAATGTCATTAGGTTTTATATGCCCCTCCTTTGGACTCTGTTATGTTGTTTTGAAAATAAGGACCTTCAAATTATATACTTCTTAAAATTCATTCACTCTATGCATATCTTAGAGAATGTGAAAGCAGCCACTCCAGGGCTTTGCGTGGCAGAAGCATGGGTTTTCAGCTGCTAATGACTTTCAGAACTGTGGACAGTTCCCACTAAGGTGCGGCGTTGGTGGCAATTTTCCTTAGTTTCTAAACACAAATAATGCTATTTTTTTCCATTGTTATATTTGCTGTTTAATAAAAGCTTATTAAAACTGCTTAGTAGTCACACACAGTCCTTTAGTTTATTCTTTTTTCTTTTTCGAACGAGTTCAGTAAAATTAAATAAATAAATAAAGGCCACCCTGAGTTACTAGTTTTCAATTTTAAATGGAGAGCCCAACCTTTTGCAAGAGCCAATATCTGCGTCTGCAGAGTGTGCACACGCTAATAAAAGGCTCCACTTCACTACTTTCATTTCACAATCTCTAAACGTGCTTATAAACCGAATGAATACTTGTGTGACAAATAATATCAGGAAACGCCTGAATTTAATTCTGCGAAGCAGATATCCCCTGCCGACAGTTCTCCTGTCCTTGTTCCAGAGCTGGGAAAGGGAAAAGAGAATTCTGAAATAGACTTGTAGTCAAGGTCAAGAAAGGGTGTCGCTCTGTTTCAAGAAGGGGCCTCTGAAAACGCCCCCTGTCTGTTTCAGGAACTCCAGGCTTCCCGTCACGCTCCCGCCCAGCCTGCTGGCCCCAGCTCCACTGAAACGCCAAGCCAGGGGCTATCCAAGCGCAAACTCTCCTACCTCAGCTGCCAGCCACTATTTTGATGAAATGCATTGAAGATACCCAGTGCTGATAAGCAGATGCAAAACAGATTAACATTCCCCTGGGGCGAGAGCGACAGGAAGAGCTAAGCCCTAAGCCTTTGAGTCACTGCCTCCGGTTGCCCCATCTCACCTGAACCCCAGGCGCGTCTTTTTCCCGTTTGGGAGGAACCGACTTCTTGGAGGAACAGCGAAAGGAAGGATGCCACCCCAAGGCGACTTTCTGCCCGCTTCCTAACACTCCATCTCTGAAGTAAAAGTTTCCCTGGTATAACTTAGCATCCTCCCATGCGGGGGTCACCGTGGCCTCCTCCTTCCCGGATTTGTCCCTAAATCCACTAGGCAAAGGAAGAAAGCCTCCCTGGAGTTCCCAGACAACAGGAACTCATCTTTCAACCACCGCTTGGTGGAAACTAGTTGAAGAGTCTAATCCGCCGGAGTAGAAGCCGCGGGCACTGCCGCCCCGCGGCCCGTCCCGCACCCCCTCCTTCGGAGTCCCCGGAGCGCCCCCTCCCTGAGCCGTGCAGCGTGTCTGAGGGCGCGCCGGGAGAGGAGGGTGGGGCGGCGACAGGAAGCCCTCACCTGAAATCGCTGTAAGGGTGGATAATCCAGAAGCCTGCAGTTTTAACCCTTTCCTGCTCCTTCTCCACCGCCTTCTGGCTCCCGAACATACGGAGGGAGAATTTGTTGACCCCGGGCTGCAGCATGGAGGTGAACTGCCTCTGCATGAAGCCGTACTGCCGCCGGGGCCCCTCGGCGTCCTCGAAGCCCCCAGCGGGCTCCTCGCCGCCGCCGCCGCCGCCGTCCACCTTGAAGCACACGGAGTTGCCGTGCTCCTTCGCGCCAGCCCCGCCGCCCCCCGGCGGGGTGCCCAGGCGCTTCTCGGCCGAGGCGGGCCCCGCGCCCGTCGCGGGGGCCTTGGCGGGGAAGACGCTGTTGCCATCGTCCCGGCTGTTGGACGAGGAGTTGGGCTTGCCGCTTCTTTCCATGCCGGGAGGATGCGGCTGGCGACGGCGTGGGCTCCAGACTCGCCGGTCGCCCGGCGCCGGGGGCACGAAGCCGATGCGGCAGGAGACCGAGCCGGCTGCCGGCGAGCCCGGCTGTCCGTCGCGGCGGCTGCGACGGCGGCGGCAGCGGCTGCTGCTTCCCGCCGGCGCCGCTGCTCTCTGTGCGCTTCGCTCCCGCCGCCGCCGCTGCCCTCAGTGGCTGCGCTCCGGGCTCCGCGGCGGCCGGTGCCGACGCTGAGGCTGCCGGAGCGAGGCGAGGCGCGACTCCAGCGCTCGCGCGCCAGCGCCTCCGCTCGACTGCCCTCTGCTGGCCGGAAAATGGTCTCTCCCCGCCCGTGCGCCACACGCCCTCTCTCCACTCTTGCTCCACTTCTGCCCAGCGTGACATTGAACTCAGGAGCTCTCGGAGACATTTATTTGTACATATTGTGAGAGGCTCTGTGTGCGTTTGCACGAGAGAGGGGAGAAAGAGACAGGGATTAGCGACTGTGTGTTCGTCCAAAAGAAATAAGCATCCTAAAACTAATAGAGGCATTTCCTGCACGCCTGTTTGAATGATGTTACAGATGGGAAAAGGGAGAGAGGCTGACTGAATACTGGAAATTCACAGGTAAAACTAGGCGAACAGAAGAAAGTGCGGTTTAACAATGAAAAAATAAACGTTCATGGGTGGAAGGGAAGTTCTATGTGAGTGTGTGTGTGTATGAGAGAGAGAGAGGGTTAGAAAGAGAGACAGAGAAAGGGACTAGGTCAGGATAACCCTGGGTAATCAGCTGCTTAGGGCTTTTCAGATTAAAGTTCCTACTCCTAGGGACAGAAGACTGACCTCTTTACAGGGAGAGCCTTGTTTATTTTCACCGAGCTCCTTAAGCAAGGGGTGGAATCTCTTTCTTACCAAGGCCACGTGCATAAACACATGCAGGCAGGTCTTCCAGCCACCAATACTGGCAGAAAAATGTCTTGTGGAGCCCTCGTTTGAGCTGACCTATCTTTTCAGATAAGTTATGTAAGCAATAAAACACACTAAAAGGCATGCTGGTCAGTGTTCACCTCCAGCAGACTAGAGAAGCCAGGATGTCTGGGAATCAAGGCAGAATGCAATAACCATCTCAGATGAGAGGCAAGTACTCTCAAGTGACACTTACAACACACTACTGATACTGAAGAAAGCATTTTTCAGAATCTTCTTACTTCCTCTCTGTCTCCCAAACCCACTGGATTAGCTAAAAGAAGCAAGATGTGCTGCCAAACTCACCAGTCACTCAGCAGGGCAGCCCCGGAGTCAGGAGCTTCAAGACTCCCCAATGTCCCGAAACATCTGTTCCAGATACAAGCATTGCTTTCCTGCCCACAGCCTCTTCCAAGGAAATCTTGCCCTGCCAAGAGTCCCTGATCCCATAGGTTCTTGCCAGAGACAGCCACATTTTATGGGGAAATGGGGTGAGTACCAGAAGGAGGTAATCTGTGATAAGCAGGCAATCAATGGCTTAGCAATGAAAACTTACTAGGGCCAATCAAGGTGCTTTCCTGAGATATTAAACAGTGATGAAGCCAGTTGACTCAACATTGGGGGGGGGGGAGCATAAAGACAAGGAAAGACAATGGGCGACCATATGAGGATTAAGAAAGGCTGAGAGAGAAGCAGGGAAAAGAGAAGAGAACAGAAAGAAGCAGGGGAAAAAAGCCGTCAGGCCTAATTGTATTACAATTCTGTAAGATTCCCCTTACCATTTTACTTACCATAGACTTATGGTAAATCTTTTACTGTGAGCTATATCCTCTTTAAGACACCATCTACTTTTAACTAATCAACAACACAGAACCCTAAGAAATAATTATAGACGGCCACATTTTGATGGTGGGAAATAAAGAAAATATGAACAATGTAGAGCTGTGATTTATCAAAGTAGGGATCTCAGAAATCCAAGGAGTCAGATAAGGATACGAGGTGCCAGTGGGAGAAAGAAGCCAAAGGAATGGATAAACACAAACATTGCCTAAAGCACTGGCCTAAGAAAGGCAGGAGTTCTCAGATAGCTTTTCTTAAGTAGACTAAAGATGTGTTCCTCTCTTTCTCTCATTCTCTATGCTTCTCCAATCTATTCTCAGTCATGAGTGGGACAGTGTATATTTAAAAATGAATTTTAAATTTTATAATAATGTAAAAATATAATCTAAAACTTGTGCTAAAAGATATACCACCTAAGTCTTATGCTAAAAGAATAGTTTATCAGTTTCTCTTTCTTCTAGCCAATCTATTTGTTCTAATTCAATTTAATCTTAATCAGGATAAGGCAGTTATTTTACTAAGAGTTTTACTGTGTTTCAATGTCTGTACTAAACTAATATGACATAATTACTGAAAAACAAGATCTCAAAATAGAACTAAGAAACATCTAAATAGAGTCACACGTCATTGGTTGCTCCACGTACAGCTTTTAGACCATATTTTATTCATTTTAATTCTCAAAAAAATACATTATTTTAATTTGAGGATTTGCATATCATGTCACTATATTGATATAAAGTTTTCGCAATATAAAGCATCAGGTTTCTTTACTTTCAGAAGGTTGATTTAAATTTATCTGGACTATGAACTGAAATAAAAAGCTTTCTCAGAAAAAAAGAGAGGACTTGCAAGAAGATTGGGGCAGAGTGAAAGCAATGGAAAAATCAAATAAATGAGAGAAAGAGAGGGAGAATTTTAGAAGTGAAGGAGAAATCCTGGGGAAAATGCAAGAGAAATTTAGAAAATACATTTATAAATGGTAGCTTCATAATGAAATTGACTTTCTGTGGCTTGAACAGACTATATTTCCTTCATCGTTTCAACTGTTTCATTGCATTTCTGAACTCATTATGTAAATTATTTTTTTGACCAAGGAAGAAATTAGGGACCAAATATTTGCTCATAAACGGGGTTGGGGAAAATAAACAGATTTAAGAGCAAGATAGGCTCCCCTCTTCTTTATCTTCCAAGTCTCCAGCCCCAAACCTAAATTTTTCTTTCCTATCCTCATTTCTTTTTCCCCATCAACATATACCTTCCTCCCTACCTCTCCCCTAATTCCCTCCATGCACTTGTGTACCATTTCTCAGAACAGACCTGAACCATGAGGATAATCTCTTCTTAGAGTATGTCCCTATGTGTTCATTGATAAATTATCTCAGGCTGAAATCCACTGGGATAAATTAGATTAGTGTAATTTCTTCAAATAACACTAATCTTAGAAATAGCGCTAAAATCATGTTTCATTACATATCATTAAGAGTTATAATGTCAAAAGGCCTTGTATTTTGGAGAAATTTGACTTCTGATGTCTTGTTTGAGAATATAAATTATGGATTCATCTCAAGAGAATGCTCCATCAGCAGTTGTAACAAGTGCTGTTCAGTTTATACAAGGATCGTGCATCTTTTAAAATGTCCCCTGTCTCTTTTAATACTCTGCTTAAGATCAAATTGCAGACAGGAGCAGAAGATTAATATGAATCTAAAATAAAATCTCCATGCAGCAGACGCAAGTGCATGTGAAATGAGACAAAAAAGATAGATGGGCGACTTGATGTTTGGCAGCTTACTGGAAAATTCTCCTTGAAACTTAGAGGTTTAGGGGATAAAATATTTTCGTCATCTTAGTAGGACGGAAGAGCATGTTTAACGCATATTTTATATGTAAGGATATAAAGTCATAAGACCTCTCTCTGTTGACAAAGACAATTATAAAAAACAATAAATGGAATCGTTCATGAAAGGCAATTCAGAGACTCCCTGTGTCTTACGTACAGGCAAATTTGATTATCTATCTAGAAAGCAACTGTCAACATCATGCTTAATGTGAAATACAAGAGTTATTAAAGTCATGAACAAGACATTCATTCATACCCAGCATTTCTACAATATATATTATTTTAAACTGATAATATCATCTCCCTGAAAATCTAGTAGAAAAATCAGCCAGATAACTGCCATAACTCATAATAGAACTTAGAAAGCTGGAACAAAGTAAATATGGGAACAAATCACTATTTTTTAAGCATCAGCAATAATATTTAAGAAAATACATAGAACAGTATGTCTTTTCACAGTTGAAAACTACACAGTAATAAACTTAACAAGAAATGTATGAGATCCATAGTGTCTTGGGGAAAAAAAACACCAATTTTATTAAAAAGCTTAAAACACATTTGAACAAATTAAGATATATTCCTTGTCTATAATGTAGAGTGAGTTGCTACAACTGTGAGCCATGAGAACACAGATTCAGGGCACGAAAACTTTCAGCAAATTATCCTCTTCTTCCTTGCAAAGAATAGAGTCAAGAAAGGAAAAATAATCTTCTGGTCACTTATATAACACAGAGTCCAAAAGAGCAAGGGAAGTGCTATTCATGCCCTTCTCCCTGCTCTGAGTCAGGACTGGTAGATGGTGACTCTGCATGCCCCACTTTGTGCTGGAGAAGAGAGAGCAATCTAGACTATTTGAGTGTGGTTTTTGTCCACCTTGTGGCAAGGAGACCCGGTTACTGAGAATTCCTGTTCATCTGGCCTGCTTGTTCCCAGTTTCAGAGTTTAAGGTCTGACAATATCTCCCCCAGGTTGTGGAAGGCACACTGTAGAAAAGGAAGTGGGGGTAGTGAAGATCTACGGATGACCACTTCACAAGTGTTTTTTATTTCCCCAGAGAAGGAGGTGGTAGTAGGTGACCTCTAGTGATGGCTGCTTAACAGGTGTCTGTGACTTCCTTAACATATAATGTAAAGACTCAATATTAAAAAGATGATGATTCTTCCCAAAATGACTTTTAAATTTCAATTTGAATTGTGATTTATGTTATAATTTCCCCCCACCAAGTGGAAAAACATGACAAATATTTTTAACATTCATTTGGATTAATAAATTATTTTTTCAAAATAGTCAATAAGCTATGTCTGGAGGAAAAAAAAGACAATGATGAGGGAATTTCCAAAGTATTAGAGCTGTTTAATATAGTATTAATTACATAAAAATGTGGCCTAAATCAATACACTACACTAAAAACCAGAAACTCACTCTACTATTGATAATATCTCAAAGTTATCAATTCAAGTCAATCAGCAAAAGGAATATGGTGCAAGAAAAGATGGTAAGATGATTAGTTAACAATTTGAGGTTAAAGTAAGGTAAAATTTTGTCTCATGTTATTTACTGAAATGAATTTGAGATGATTTGATATTACAATGTAAGTCCTGAGATTATTGTAGGTAAAATGTAAGTGCTTATAAAAGTGTAAAGCTTTTAAAAAAATGCCTTTCTTGAGATATAATTCATATACCATACAATTCATCCATTTAAAGTGTACATTTCAATGCTCTTGAGTATATTCACAAGGTTGTACAACCATTGCAATCTACTTTTAGAATATTTTTTCTCCCCTAAAAGAAACTTTATACCCATCAACAGCCACACCCCATTGTTCCCCCTCCCCCTAATCTACTTAAAGTTTAAAACTTTTGTGTCAAAATTGCATAAAGAGCAAGCTAGGGAATGTGCAAAACATATATCATAGGAACAACTGATATCCTTCATACAAAAACAATTTTTGTATATTAGTAGAAGCAATGTTTTAGTTTCCCAGGTGCTAAAACAAATACCATACAGTGGGTTCTCTTAAACAATGAAAATTTACCAGCTCACAGTTTTGAGACTAGAAGAAATCCAAACTCTAGGCATCAGCCAGGCAAATATTTCTTCTGGAAGACTGTGGTGCCCTGGGTCTAGCTACCAGCAATCCTTGGTCCATCACATAGCAATGCACAAGACATTGTCTTTTCCTTTTTCTTCCAGATCTTACTGGCTTACAAATTCTGGCTGCTGCCCCACAGCACCCGTCTCTGTGGCGTTTACTATAAGGCTTTCAGTAATAGTATTAAGCCCATCCTGATTCTCCTAACTGAAGTAACATCATCAAAAGGTCTTATTTACAATGGGTTCACACCCACAATAATAGATTATAATTGAAGTGATAAGTATAGATACAACTCTTTTTTTAATAATTTTTTTAAAAAGATACTTAGATTACATAAATACTACACAAAAAATATAGGGATTCCCATATGCCCCACTTCCTACACCTCCCACACTCTCCCACATAAACACCCTTCATTAGTGTGGCACATTCATTGTAATTGATAAACGCATCCTGGGGCTTTGCCACTGAGCATGGACCACATTGTAGTCTACACTCTCTCCCACAAGTTTTGCATGTTTTGTGATGATATCAAAAAGCCTATATCTGTTGTTGCAATGTCATTCAGGACGATACCCAAGTTCTGAAAAAGCCCCCATATTACAACTGTGTTTCCCTCTCCCTGCCCCCAGAGCCTCCAATGGTCACTGCCTCCACATCAATGTTGTTATTTCTTCCAATGCTAGAATCACAAGATGTCTATAGTAGAATACTAGTAAGTCCATTCTAGGCCATAGTTCATTCCCCAATCCTGAGGATTCTGGGATGGTGATGTCCACTCTACCTCTAATTGAGAGGAGGCTTCGATCCCATACAGCTGATGGATAGGATTTATTTGCAGTTGTCAGCTCTCTCGTTTCCTTGGTATGGTGGTTGTCAATCCTCATCTCCTTGTTAGTTGTCCTGGGTGAGTCCAATGAACTGGAGACTAGGTGTTGCAACTTTGCTGAGGTTCCGGGCCCAGCTAGCACATGGACAGCCCAAAGACTCCGGTCTCTTGGATGGCCACTTGCAAACTCCAGCACCAAGTAGAAGTTTAAAATAAAAGGGACAGATGAGTCATGTGTAAGGAAGACATTATTGAGTCCATCTCTGTCACTCCCAGGAGCACAAACTCCAAAGTAGGGCCCACTGGCAAGGCACAAAACTCCAGAGCTGTCTGCCCTAACATAGGACCTGGGTGTCTCCAGAACACTCAGGAGCCTCACTATTTGGGGTAGTATCCACTTTAGCCGTCTATGAGATCCAGCTGAGATGTGCATAAGTATTACCTCTGGGATGACCTCCCAACTCACTTGGAAGATACTACTTTTGATCTTAAGCAAAAGACAGAGAGGTGATAGGGTTAAAATTAAGAATAAGTGGGGCCATGTGACCCAACAATACCATTTAAAAAAAAACATTATACTAAGTGAAGGAGACCAGACACAGGGTACTATATATTGTATGATTCCATTTATATAAAATATAAATCAATTTGTAAAGGTGAAATTAGATCAGTAGTTATGTAGAGCTGGGGAAGGAATGCTAAGGGGTGTGGAGTCTTTCTTTTTGGAATAATGAAATTGTTTTAAAATTTTTGAGATGATGAATGTGCAACATTGTGATTATACTAAAAGCCATTGATTATATACTTTGCACAGATCATATTCTTGTGAATACATCTCAATTAAAATAAATAAATAACTGTGCAAGAATAGCCAGAAATAGCAGCTATGTACAGCAAGAGAAACA